>CM035798.1:11333882-11546382 GCA_020466265.1 Siphamia tubifer | reverse complement strand
TGGCGACCAGGACTTTTTGTGTCTCCCCTTTTCTATGGCGAGACTGTGGTCACTGAGCCTGTACTTGGTGAGGATCTGTCGCTGCTTTCTATCTCTGACAGTAGAGAGATATTCTTCACATTTATAATTTGTTTTTAGGGCCCGATAGACTTCTAGTTTGTTTTGAGTTTTGATTTCTGCGTTCCAATCTTCCAGATAGTTGCTCTTGCTTTGTTTTACAGCCTGATTGATGGAGAACTTTGTTAGGAAAGCATTGCTGGGCTGAGTCTGGTTGCTGTTGGTATTTGTCAGTGGGTTAGTGAGACTCAGGACCAGCTGCTTCAGGGGACTCTTTGCGGGGTTCAGTTCTTGGGTTTTCAGAGCTTTAAAATGTAATGTGTCCGTTAGGCTCGTGTTTAGGTGCATCCAGAAATTTAGTGATCTTTTTTGTACATTTATCAATAGTGGAAAACGGCCTAGTTCTGCCCTACATGCGTTGGTTGGTGTTTTCCTTTGTATTTTCAGAATCATTCTGCAGAATTCTGTGTGTAGGGTTTCTGTTGGATGCTTGTCCCATCTAGTGTAGCTGGAATGACTGAGTGGACCCCAAACCTCACTTCCATATAGCGCAATGGGCTGAATGACACTCTCAAAAATTTTGCACCACATTGAGATTGGTATATCAATGTTATGTAATTTGTTTCTAATCGCATATATCGCTCTGCAAGCTTTTTGTTTTAGTTCATTCACTGCCGTACTGAAACTCCCCGATGCAGTAATTACCAGACCGAGGTAAGTGTACTGCATCGTGTGCTCTAGTGCGATGCTACCTAGAGTTAGCCGGTATCTATTTTCCTGACATCTGGGCTTTTTCTGGAAGATCATTACTTTTGTTTTCTTAGGATTTGTTGCCAGGGCCCAGTGCTGGCAATATCTCTCCAGCAGGTCTAGGTGTTGCTGCAACTCGCCAGCGGTTGGTGACAGCAAGACCAGGTCATCTGCGTAAAGTAAGAATTTAACTTCCGTGTCGTACAGGGGGAGACCTGGAGCTGCCGACTGCTCCAACTGCACCGCCAGTTCGTTAATATAAATATTGAACAGAGTTGGGCTAAGTCCGCAGCCCTGTCTCACCCCTCTATTCTGAGTGAAGAACTCAGTGTGTTTGTCGCCAATTTTAACTGCACATTTGTTGTCCGAATACATTGACTTAATTAGATCATATACTTTACCCCCTACACCACTCTGCAAAAGTCTATAATAAAGTCCTTCGTGCCAGATTGAGTCGAAGGCTTTTTTGAAGTCAATAAAACAGGCAAATATTTTTCCATTTTTGGTTTGGTTTACGTTTTCATTTATGAGGGTGTGTAGGGTGTAGATATGATCCGTAGTCCGGTGATTTGGGAGGAAGCCAATTTGACCTTTGCTCAGGACATTGTGTTCGTTAAGGAAGTTTAGCAATCGATTATTCAGAATGCTATTAAACAGCTTCCCCAGATTACTGCTCACACAGATGCCTCTGAAATTATTAGGATCCAATTTGTCTCCATTTTTATGAATAGGAGTTATAAGCCCTTTATTCCAGGTGTGAGGGAAGTAGCCCGATTTGAATATTATGTTGAATAATTTGAGCACTGCTCTTTGCAGCTCAGCGTTGCAATTTTTCAGCATCTCAGACCTGATGCTGTCAAAGCCACAGGATTTTTTTGGTTTTAAAGTTTTGAGTTTTTGTGCCAATTCCTCGTGTGTTATGGGAAAATCTAAAGGGTTTTGGTTGTCTTTTATACTGTGTTCCAGCAACTGTAATTTTTGTTTGGTCAGATTGAAGTTGGAATTTGACTGTTGCTGGATTTCTGAATACAGATTCTCAAAATGGTTTTTCCAGATTTCTCCATTTTGGATGGGGGGGTCTTGTGGTTTTGTAGTGCTCAAATTATTCCACATTTCCCAGAATTGATTCTGATTCAGGGATTGTTCTAAGTCCTGTAGGGTTTGATCTACATGACTTAGTTTTTTCATTCTGAGTGTGTGTTTGTAATGTTTTAATTTGTCGTTATATTTCTTTCTTAAGTCCATATCGTGGGGTTGGTGGTGTTTGAGGTTTGATAGGATGCGTAGTTCTTTCCTGATGTTTTTGCAGTCGTTGTCGAACCACTTTTCACCTTTGTGTTGTTTTTTCTTATTGTTGGTGGTCCTTGATAGGACCATGTCTGCTGCGGTTTGAAAGATGTTGTTGATTTCTTTGACTGCTTGGTTGGTGCTGGCTTTGTTAGTTTCGAATTGTTTGTTAATGAAGTTAGTAATCATGTTAGTTAATTTAGGTGAATTTACGGTGTTGATAAATTTTTCTGCACTATCTGGAGCCCATCTGTAGGTCTTATTAATGACCTCTCTCTCTCTCTCTCTCTCATACACACACACACACACACGGATAGGGCTGCCAACTCAGTGAGGGGAAAATACAGGACACTATGGCAAATCTCAACAGATTCACAGACCTCTGATTTCTTTATATAATAATCAATGGCAAAATAAGAATTTCGTCTCGTTTAAAGCTCAGCTCAATACCAGATGTAAGTTTGTTTTTAATATGGGACGATTCTGTATTTCAAGGGACGTTTGACAACCCTACACAGAGAGCACTGTAGGCGATCTGTCAATCCAACGCACGCATACAGCTCTGTCTATGAACAATAGCTTATATGCTAATCAGTTGTTTTAGCAAAACACCGCTGACAATGCTCGTGTGTGTATGTGCGTGCGTGCGCGCTCTGTGTTGAACAGAACTTATTCTAATGATCGTTCTGATTCCAGCTCCGTTCTTAAGTAAACTGAAATAATTCTGTAACAATGGTTTATTAAAGTATCAGTTGTGATATATATATATATATATATATATATATATATATATATATATATATATATATATATATATATTAGATAAATAGTTCTATAAAGTGATTGTGTTGTAATTGAGACTGGGGAAGTTGGATGAAGGACGGCAGGTGTTTTATTGATTTCTCTAAAACAGCGATCCCCAATAAGCGGCCCGCAGAGGATACAGACTGGCCCACACCAACGTCTGAGCAAAACTATTCTTTTTCTAAAATATTGTCTCCTGTCCCGCGTGTGTTTTTCTTTTTTCTCGTCTTTTTTTTTTGGAGTGTGTGAAGCGCGGCTCTCCTGCGACATATGTGTAACCTGACATTGTCATCTGGACCTTGCCTCACTACTCAGTCATTTCTCTATGTTGTGTAAGCGTCTGGAGGTGCCCTCACTCACACACACGCGCGCGCACACACACACACCTGCTGCAGAACCAGACCACTGTTATATCCTCATAATTCACAGGCTTAATTGGTGCCATTGTTTATGAGTTAATATGATTTAAGTTTGATGTTTGTTCCATGTAAATATTGTAGATTGTTAATTAAATAATGTGGTCATTGTTATGTCCATGGGTGGAGCTTAGGGATATATAAAGGGGAGTGTTTCCCAGTAGTGTGGGGAGTGTAATTGGAGATAAATTCTGTAGATTTAAACAGATTTGAATTTGAAGTAAGAGTGTCGCTGAAATTAGTTTTTTTTAGTGCTGAATGGTAAAAGAGACCAACTTTATTTTTATTGTGTTTTCAGATCTCTTGAAACTATTTTTTCTTTTTCCGTTTTTTTTTTTGTATTTTTGCACTGGAAAAACTGTGCACTCCTCTGCACTGCTGGTTTTGGATTTGGGTGAAAATAAATGAAAAACCACTGAAGTCAAACGAACCCTTGAAAAAAAAAAAAAAAAATATATATATATATATATATATATATATTAGGATTTATTATTTAAGTATGTCCATCTGGCTGCTGTTACAGCTGTATTACTGTTCATTTGTTCCAGCAGACTAGCAAAGTATATTTTTTAAATTGTATTTAGAGTTAACTAGCTGTTGTTATAAATCTGTAAACTTTCAGAGCAGACTGTAATAACCAAATATTTATTTTGAGAAAATGGTTGGTTCTCAACTTTTGTTTCCAGAGTGTAATTTGTCTTTGTGTGACCCTGACAAATAGTATTCCTGAATCCCAGGCACAACTAATAATGTTATAATGCACTATAAGTGCAGATTCAACATTGTTATCTGTATCGTCACTGCAGTGGGGCTGTTGTGGCAGCCCCCTCCCCAATGCCGTGTGCCCGACAGGTGCTGTGGCCCTCGGCTTGGTGCCCAGGTCAGAATTTGGCCCTTGATGGAATCTAATTGGGGAACCCTGCTCTAAAACATTATGTTGATACGTGTATTTATTGATAACATTGTATTTTATCTATCTTTTCTGTGATCAATCTCAGCAGTTCATTATATTTTAACTTATTTGGAAAAATCAGGTCAAAGTGTGTGTGTGTGTGAGTGAAAGGTTGGTGGTTCACGTCCCATCTCTGTCTGTCCACATGTCGACATGTCCTTTGGCAAGACACTGAACCCTGACTTAGAAGTAGGTTTCTATGGTTCTGTCAATCCTACTGGGAGCCTATGTGTGAATGTGAGGCTAAGCACCATGAAGGTGGAAAAGGGCTATATAAGTGCTGTCCAGTTTACCATTTACCATTATACACAGAACTGTGCTACAGTTTTTTTTTTTGTGTGTGTGTCCCTTGTCCACATTTCACGGACATAAAGTGTACTTTGCCAGCTCTGTAGTGTGTTCCACATCAAATAAAGCTTTGTTTGATGGTAGGACAGGGTCCCACAAGGTTCCCTTATATGTCCCATCGCAGTTCCTCGAGGTCCAAACACATAACAGGTAGTGTTGTACCGATTGATCAGCTGCCGATCATAATTGGCCGATATTGGCTAAAAATAGCCTACTCGGCGATCGGAAAAATATGGCAATCCAAAAGCCAATCATGTAAGGTAAATTACTAGTAACTATTTTCAAACTCTCAAACACGCTACAGAACAAGTGCATTTCGCCTCGACTGTTTCTGCACTTTTTAAAATATAGTTAGTTAATTAATAGTACAAGTTTGGGACCATTTTATGCTGTATAAAGCAGAAAACGGTGTGCCCACGGCAAAATAGCATTAGCCTAGCATTACCTTATTTGCTACAACACCTGAACCGAACGCATCCACATTCAGTGGCACTTCATCAAAGCGGACTCAGACTTATTTTCTTAACTAGTGAGTACTAGCATCTGCTAGCATGGAGCCTCAGTGTTGTAATTATTTTCAGCAAATGTACCAAGGTAGTGTGATTATTAGGCTATAAGTACTTGACACATCCAGGTGCGTGCGCATGTGCGTGGATGCAAGTGCACACAACTCAAAACACTTCAGTCTTCTCCCATCTCTGTTTATTGATTGATCTAGTTTAACCCTTTAACTCCTGACACATTATTTCAGGTAAATGTGCTGTTGTGAATTTGTCCTAAAAGCTGCTGTGGAGGAAAGTCACAACAAAACTGTAAACCATAGTAAAAACAAACAAATCCCAAACCGTTTATTTTTGGCCTCACTCATTGCTTTGTTTTGCCCCATTGTATGTTCACAATTATGAATATTTAGAGTAACTCATACATATAGAACACTCAGAAGTTAAAGGGTTTTAAAAAATTGAATTAATCAGATTACTCAATTAATTGAAAAAAAAAATCAACTGAATACTCAATTTCAAAAATGTTTGATAGTTACAGGCCAAGATGTAACTATCAAATTGTTTCATCTAGTGCTGTAACTATCAAGGTTTTTGGTGATTGGTAATAAGGCCAAAAATGCTGATCACTAATAACAGGAGGAAGGACTGATAAGAAGATCCTGTGTTTATATTTTTACACACACAGAGACCAGTAAATGTTTCTGTACTTAATGTGCTTGTGTTTTCTGGATTTTGATGTGAGTGACTGTTTACAGTGCATGTATTTTGATTTCCTTTAATATGTTTCTTTTTTTCTTTTTCTATATGTTTTATAGAAACAACATTCATACCTACACACACATCCATAATTACAGCCATATGAACCTTTGAAAATAAATGGTTGGTGTTCTCTTCAGTTATGTCTAATCTGATTTGAACGAGCATCTCAGAGTACCACAGTCTTTCATTGATAGATGGATACATAACATTTTATTAATCTCCCAAGGGAGAAATCCAGGTTCCCAGGAGCAAAATACAGTCACACACCAACAAATAACAAACAATGCATAAAAAACCTGAAGTACAAGTAACCATAGGATCAGGAAAATAAAGTGCTCATAACCGCTCAGTTTAATTGGTTTAATTCATTCAGGCAGATTTTTTGAACTGCCTGGTAGAAGCAGGGATGAAGGACCTGTTAAAGTGTTCTCTCCTGCAGCACAGTGAGAGGAGGACTCCCCCCTCCGCATCAAGGAGTCATGTGCTCTGTACAGCAACATTTGTAGCGTTGATGTTTTGAGGTCTGGTCTGGTTCAGACTCCAGAATCCAATACCAACTCTGGCTAGTACCTCAGCTCTAGGAGTACCTCCAGTAGTACCTCTGCTCCATTAGTACCCCAAAACAATTAGTACCCCAGCGCCATTGATACCTCAACTCCAGTAGTACCCCAGCTCCATTAGTATGCCAGCTTAGACTGAACTGTGACTTTAGTCTGTTTTTAACAAACCTGACCATAGACTTTCTCAAACAAGAATATATTCAACTTAATTTCAAATGTAGAGACTGTGTCGACCTCTTTAATATTAAATAAAGCTGATTCAATAAGACGGTAACCATGAGCCTGTAGCTCCTACTGTACTTTTACAAACCCTGGGAATTTTCAATGGCCATGCATTCTGAGAACAAAGGGTTCTGTCGGGCTGGTACGGAACCAGATCATCTTTAAGATGAGAGGGGCCCATACCATTAATGGTTTTATATGTAAGGAGGAGGATTTTAAGTTTAATTCTACACTATTTACGCTACAAGTAAGGAGTTACAATAATCTAATCTAATGTAATAAATGCGTGAATTTTTTCTGCATCATTTATAGACAGAATATTCCTAATTTTGCTAATGTTGCGCAAGTGAAAAAAGACTGTTCTGCATGTTTGGTTAATGTGTGCTTTGAATGAAAGATCTGGACCAAATACAACTCCTAAATGTTTAACTGTGGCACTGGATGTTGCAGTTAAGTTGCCTAAAGTAACTATCTGGTCAGTTAAGAAGTCTCTCGCATTTTTAGGGTCTACTATAATGATTTAAGTTCAATAGGAGATAATTGGCACTCATCTAAGTCTTTTTGTCTTGGACACCTGTACTTAGTTTATCTGTTTGCCTGGTCTGGTCAGGTTTAATCGATAAATATAGCTGTGTGTCATCCGCGTAACGATCAAAGTTAATGCCATGATTTCTAATGATGTTACCTAAAGGGAGAATATACAATGTAAAGAAAATAGGCCCAACGACTGACCCTTTAGGCACACCATAACTAACTTTGCAGAACAGCGATGATTGTTGATTAATGTTGACAAATTGGTAGCGATTAGATAAATATGATTTAACCCAGCAGAGGGCTGCTCCTCTAATGCCTATATCACATTCTAATCGCTGCACTAAGATACTGTGGTCAATGGTGTCAAACGCTGCACTAAGGTCTAATAACGCCAGGATCGATAGTAATCAGTTATCAGCAGCTAATAAGTCATTAGCAACTTTAACTAATGCTGTTTCAGTGCTATGATGGGCACGAAAGCCAGACTGGAACTGTTCAAATAAACTATTATCCTGCACGTGCTGACACAGCTGTTTAACTATTACTCTTTCTAGAAGTTTTGAGAGGAAATGCGAATTAGATATAGGCCTACAATTGGCTAGAATTTCAGGATCAAGGGTAGGTTTTTTCAGAATTTGTTTAATAACGGCACATTTAAAGGGCAACATGCAATTTAGACACGACTATGAATCATAGTGTATATAAATGATAAAATATCAGGATGTCGATAAAGAAACTGCAAATCAACATTGCAATAAACACTTTTTTTTAACCAAAAACATGAACAAATAGCATCCTTTCTAAAAAACAGGCAGTGGTTGAAAGTTGGGTAGCAGGAGGCAGCCCTGCAAGATCAAGCCAACTAGGTGTATACTGACAACATGGAGGGAGACGAGAGCAGATAGTATTTACGATGGACCACAGCCCTATAATTATGAACCACAGTGGAGAGAGAGAGGGACATACACAGGAATGATGGGCAAAGGAGGGAGAAAGAGATTTGGTGCCAATTTGCCACCCTGCCAGGGTGGCAAATTGGCCAAAATACACAGTGTATGAAGTAGTAGCATAGTGGCTAATGCTATGAGTTTACCTTCTTAGTGTAATGAATGTACTCTCATGGTTAATACTTTTGGTTTTGTATTTTCAGTAAACACCTGTGTAGCTTTTCTTTTTTAGGGACAACATTTTGTCTTACTAAATGCAAAATGCATCATTGTGTTGCTGTGACGCCCATACAGTTATAGCAGCACTTAGCCAGTTGCTAATGCTACTTCCAGACAGGGGCTTTGCAGTTTCTCACCATCAGATTTACAAAACAAAACATGGTTAATGTCTTCATACGGTCAATATCTTAACAGTCTGTATTGCTCATACTATGCTGTAACAAACCCTCATTACTTTACAAATACTTTGAACATAGTTAGCTGCTTTGTTACTATATGGGGATAGGCTGTTGTGGCAGCCATGACAGCAAAAAGAAATCATGGTAAATGTCTACATGAAACCATTGTGTACTCCAGAGCTCCAGAGTGCGACCTATTAGGCTGCATATGCGACCTAATTTATTAATCAGACAGTTGGAGGAGGAGTGTATTTTTGCGATTTGGGCAACAAAAAGGTAGACATATTACGGTAGTTTGAGATAACTCATAATTGTAAAAAGTTAAATAGATATGATAGCCAGCCAACGTTACGTAACATAACAGCTTAATTTAATTGTGCGTGGTGCCAACTAAGCTAATGTATAATATAGCATTAAGCTAATATCTACACGAGCTAATGGTGACTCTATTTTCAGATGAGTTTAGGAAGTATAAGGGAAAAACATTGAGGATGAGCCTAGACAGGTATCATTAACCTTTTACTAAGTCATAGATTATCATAAGTTATGTTCACATTTGTAATTAAATGCAAGTGTAAATTATCCAACGTTAATGTTTTGTGTAATCATAGAAGACAAGTTATGTTAGTCAGGGAGGAGTGACGGGAGAAGAGGTGAAATGTCAAACAGACTGTCAAGCTGGGACCATAATTGGGTGAAAAAAACATCAGATTTCATTCACCATACAGACAATGATGAGTGTTGAACTTTTTTCCCTTATTACTTTGCATAATATAGCTACATGCTAATATTTATTTTAAATAAAATTCATTCAATGTTATTCTGCCCCTATAGGAATTTTCTGGATGTTGCTCAGTATCAAAAGGCCAGGCCGGGCAGAATTTGACCAAAGAGCCTTAGCACTTTTCTACAAAAACCCTAGAAAGATCTGGTGGTCTCAGGCTGGAGGCAAACTTTACCATCGAGATATTTATCTACATTATTATCATTATTATTAAAATTTAGTTTGAATTTTTTATTTGTTTTCATTATACCATTTGGTTATTAAAACTCTAATAAGTCAGTTCTAGAAATATAATCTGCAGTGAAGTGTCATTTGTTTACGCTGCCACGACTCCCCAGCACGCCTGCCCCCAATGCAGAAAACAAATCCTAGAGGAAACACTGTAATCTTTTTGTACTGTTGGTTGCGCAGTGAAACTTGAATTCAGATTAAAATATATTGCAATTATCGAATTGGGTCATTGTAAATCTTTCATAAACATAATAATAATAACATGCTAGGCAATGAAAAATAGGGTGCTAACTACTTTGTTTTGGTGCTACTAAATGAAAAGCTCGGTGGAACCAGTGCTACCCGTGAAAAAGTTAGTCTGGAGCCCTGGTGTACTCCATCACATCTCCAGGATGATGACACTCCGGAGTAAAGTTATATCCACAAATGGACAAGTGAATGGCTGTGAAGTCCCAAACTGCCCAAAAGTTCTTACTTTTTCTACTAGGAAAATGATGACCATGATGTCCTGACAGGCTGGACTTCACACAACCAGCACAAACACAATAATTAAAATGCTCTGACTATATCTCACTCACGACTACTTCAACTTCCACTCATATATCCACAATGTAGAATTCAGCTCATCCACCATTATGTTTACCTCCCATGACGTATCCCCTACAGGAAAGGAATAACTCAATTTCCTGTAAAATCAGCACCTTTTAATCTAATTTTATGAAGATAGGGTTTATGGATCATGGTCATTTTCACACAGGTGTGAACCTGTGTGTAAGGTCTGAACCTTACTAAGTCTGAACAATACGTCAATAAGTCTAAATTTTAGGATGAAAAAAAACTTTCACATTTCACTTTAAAAGACTGCAGCGCATATCTAGTAATTAATGAAGTGTTAATTATGCTTAGTTAACCCTTCACCAGGGTTGGTGTCCGGTATGGCAACGAGCTGAGTGGACGTGCTCTAACCAGCTCCGCTACCCAGTTGGCTAGATCCTTCTCAAATACTACTTTTAATTCTGAGAAACAACTCCAGTTCAATAAATAAGTGTGGGTGATGCCAGCGTCACAGAAAAAACTCGGTGAAGGGCGAAATAAAACTCTTCAAGCTACTCTATCGGATTTTGCAGCGTCCAACACAAGGAAGAAGCCTCCAGCTAATGCTATCGATTCTCCCAAGGCCAATGCGAGCCCGACTTCGGAGGTTATGTCGGACGAAAGCTGTGACTGGGTGACGGAGGAGTCTGGTCCTACTCCTGCTACTATCCTGATTGCTATTAAGGACATGAAAACTGAGTTTGCCCCCAGGTTTGATGGTATATTGTCCACCATTGAAGGGGTTAGGAAAGATATCGCTGACTGTGTGGAGCGCGTCACAGAGGCAGAGATAAGGGTCACCACTACTGAAGATAATGTGGCTACGCTCCAAACAAAACTGAATGTCTTAGAAACTAGAAATAGAGACTTGGAGGAGAAATTACTGGATCTCGAGACCAGAGCAAAGCATTCAAATTTGAGACTTGTCAATCTACCGGAGGGAGCGGAGGGTGAAGATGCGTGTGCTTTTCTGGAGAACTGGCTCCCGGATATGTTGGACCTGCCACCGGGGCACACCAAGCTCGGAGAGAGCGCACAGAACCGGGCCAAAGGCCATAACAATACACCCCGAACACTGATAATGAAGTTCCTGAGCTCTCGGGATAAAGAACAGGTGACGAAAACAGCCAAAGCAAAAAGAGAACATGAATCAGATGGTGAGGCTTTATAAGGACGTGGCAGCAGGTGTCCACAAGAAGCAGAAGGAATATAACGAGGCCAGATGGCAACTCCGCACAATGGGACTCCGGTACGGCATCATCTCTCCTGCCCGACTGATTGTGACTTATAAAGAACGACCCCATATCTTTTAACAATCGCGTCGAAGTGGAAACCTTCATTAAACGGATTGGGTTCGAAGAGGGAACAGAGTGGACTGTGGGGAAATAATCTGGGATCCATGACTCCATAGAGTAAAGGTAACCGCCGAATCACAATAAATTTAAGCTCAGAGGTTCTAGCAACAGTTAATATTATAGCCGTTTAAGTCTTTGTTTCTTCCCTCTGAGGCAAGATTTAAAAGGTAAACTGTTTTGGTTGCTGTCACATTGTTTCTTTTTAAATACCCACGTATCCATCTCTGTCTAGATACTCTTTGAGTGATCTTTGAGTGATACTGATGTCACAAGTGTGCAATTTTATTTAATTTCAAACATAAGCAGGATGTTCTTAAAAGGAAAATGTTTAGTGTAAGAGCGTAAGGTTGGGGTTCCACATTTGGTGGGGTTTTTTTTGGTGTGTTTTTACTAGTTTAGAGACTTATTTACCAGAGACGTCTACCTGGAAGTTTAAAAGTTTATGGGGAAAGAATTCAGGCTAAGTGCCCTGGATTTGGGTGAAGGTTCAGTGTTTGTCAGTGTTATTCACGTTAGTTTTTTTTAATTGGTTCTTTTTTTTTTAATTTCTTTTTTTTTTTACAAACTCAAAATGTGTGGGGAGTATTACAGTGCTTACTCTAAAAATGTCCAGTGAGATAAAAATTAAAATTACTTTGTGTTCCACAAAGGGTCGCAGGGTCGGATGATACTATAAAGGCTGAATTGGAGACCAGCCGCTGGTGGGAACACTGGTACAAGAGTTGGCAACTAGGGGTGTAAATCAGAGCCATCATGACGATTCGATTCGATTTCTCAAGGCTTCGATTCGATTTTTTTTCGATGCTTAAAAATGCCCCACGATTCGATTCAATTTGATTTTTTTTTTTTTACTTAACAGGCTGGGCTATTTCAAATTTGAATAAATCAACGGAAGCTGTAATATCACATTTTTTATTTCAGAATAAAATATTGAAGAGCCTTTCTTTAGCTTCTTTACAAGAACTTCTGTAAAAGAACTTTACAAAACCAGTGCAATGGCCACAAAAGTGCAAAAAAAAACTATAACCAAAAATAAAACATAGGGCTATGCTTCCTTTACTATAAATATAAATAAAATACTTCAGTCAGTGTAATAAGACAGAAAAAGTAGCCCTATACTTCCTTCAATATAAAATAAAATGCACAAGTTCTGCAGATACTTGGGGGTGTAAAAAAAAATAGTGTACATCTCATTCAACAAAAAACACACATACTGAAGGGCCTTTCTTTAGCCTTACATGTAAAAATATGTCACAAAATCAGTGCAATGACCGCAAACGTGCACTACCTGCAAAATTTAACAAAAAAAAGGTCACTGCAAAATAAAACATTCTCCAATAATGCCTCTGTTGGATACTGAAGGGTGTAACAAAAAGAACAGTTCGTAAACAACACCAGGCAAAATAGAAAATACAGCTCTGTTACATTTCTATACCTTCAATGGTGCTTCTTGACAGATTTTTCTTTAAAAAAATCAGTTGGTCCACATGCTCAGAAGACAAAACACTACGTTCCGAACGCACAATGTCCCCTGCTGTGCTAAATACACGTTCTGAGGGTACACTTGTACCAGGTATGCACAAGTAGGTCTTGGCCAGGTCGGCCAGGAGAGGAAACTCAGCCTGGTGAGCTTTCCACCAATCTAACACCTTACCATCCAGACTCAGTGATGCAACATCTCTGTACTTTCTAATTTCATCATCAGCTAGCTCTTGGGATGTTTTTATCCTGGATCCTGGATCATCAGTGGAAAAGCAGTCGCCAAACAGGTCATCAAATACTTTTGATTTCTTTGGGGGTGTACCTAACAAAAAATATGACAAAAAATAGTATAGCTTAATTCAAAATAAAGTATAATTAATATGTAATACAAAAATTATGAAACTAGTAACTGGGTCCATTATCTGGGAGCACTTCCTGCAACAGTGTAGGGCGCTCATCTACTAACCAATCAGGGTCGAGTATAGAGACGCACACTGTACACGCATTGACGACATGACGTTCTAAAGTCCGTTGGTCCACTTGATTCAATACAGTGTGAATGAAGACTGTAAATAAAGTTCGGATTATAAGTACAGTGTGAAAAAGCAAAAAAAAGGTTCTGGTCCGAACCTTGGTCCGGACTTTACCATGTGAATATGCCCTAAGTCACCAGAAGCTCATCAAAGGTTACTATTGCTTAGAGCACAATATAACTAACTCTCTGCATCAAAAGCAACAGCCGGTTTTCTGCGACTTAAGCAATCCTTCTATGACCAGGGTGAAAAATCTGGGAAAGTTCTTGCATGGCGTTTGAAACGACTACAGAGCGAAAGAGCCATCACCTCACTGCAGAGTGATCATAGTAAGTCCTACAGAAATTAATGAATCCTTTTGGAAATGTTATGAGGGCCTTTATAGTTCAGAAATTACTGATGAAAAATTAAAAACGTCAGATGTTTTTAGATAATATAAATATACCTAATTTACCAGAAAATTTTAGGACTGAATTGGATGAAGATATTACACTAGAAGAACTATCTGCTGCAATTGACAATATTAAAGCAGGGAAAACCCCTGGACCCGATGGTATTCTAATTGAAATATACAAAAAATTAAAAAATAAATTACTGACCCCAATTTTAGAAATGTTTACAGAATCCTTCCAAAATGTTACTTTGCCATGGTCTCTGAGAGGAGCATTAATTACGCTGCTCCCAAAGGTGAGTAAACCTGTGAAGTAAATATACCAGTATGTATGTACACTCAACAAAAATATAAACGCAACACTTTTGTTTTTGCTCCCATTTTTCATGAGATGGACTCAAAGATCTACAATTCATTCCAGATACACAATATTACCATTTCTCTCAAACATTGTTCACAAATCTGTCTAAATGTGTAGTAAATAACTTTTCTGATCCATTAGACTGAGATTCTTCAGTCACTTCAACACTCTGTAGCAGGGGTGTCAAACTGCTGAGATAATCCATCCCACCTCACAGGTGTGCCACATCAAGATGCTGATCTGACATCATGATTAGGGCACAGGTGTACCTTAGACTGCCCACAATAAAAGGCCACTCTGAAATGTGCAGTTTTGTCTCACAGCAAAATGCCACAGATGTCACAAGCATTGAGGGAGCGTGCAATTGGCATGCTGACACCTGTGAGGTGGGATAGATTATCTCAGCAGATTTGTGAACAATGTTTGAGAATTCCTGAAGTAGAAATTTTCCACTAAGTGAACAAAGGAATGTTAAGAATTCCTTTGTCTCAGCTTAATATTTTCCCGCCGAGGTATGGGTCACGCCTTAGAGGCAATTTGACCAATAAGGTGTTCTCATGAAACTGTGTAATATGACGCTCCCCCAACCTACCAATCCCATTTAACCACATGCCTTTTCTTCCCGTTCAGTGAGTGATGTCACTGGGCAGGGCTTGTGGTTTAAACAAAACTCTTCGGCCAGAGGAAAAACCGGGAAGTGAGTTCCATTTGAATTCAGAACGAGAAGCCACGTTGCTTTTCTGCCTTCTCTTGGTCCTCACCCCTCTCAGCTGAGATGAAATGACATCAAAGGTTTTCTCTGTGTGTATTTGTTAATTGAATAAACTTTAAAACTTATTAAAACCAAAAATAAGTGCGAAAATTGGAGACCCATCAGTCTATTAAATGCAGATTTGAAAATACTGTGTAAGATTTTGGCAAAGAGAATTGAAGTAATTTTAACTAAGATAATTGGGAAGGACCAGAATAGCTTGATTCATGGCAGACGAGGCTTTCATAATGTCAGGATTTTGAATATTCTTTACTACCATAAGGGGGCTCCAGACACTGCTTTACTATCCCTTGATGCGGAAAAAGCATTCGATAGGGTGGAGTGGTCCTATTTGTTTGGAATTCTGGAATGGTTTGGATTGGGAAATAATTTCTGTAACTAGATAAGGTTACTCTGAGGAACCATGTGCACAGATTTTGACTAACAACATCTCAAAAACTATTCAAATAAATCGGGGATGCTTTGTCCCCATTATTGTTTACTATGGCAATTGAACCCCTGGTGAGGCCAAACAAAATAATACGTGTGGTTTTGGTCACCCGAACGACCCAATTTTTTTTACGACGAAAATGCCGACTATGTAGACATTTTATCAGTTTCTCAAAATAAGTTAAATATAATGAACCGGCCGACTGCCGACTCTTATCTTCGAAATTCCCAATGACCGATGATGAGAGAATTTATTTCTCCGTATTTAGTCCGTATTCATGTTTACCAACATCTGTCACCTGTCTGACCACCCTGATTTATGACTAGCGACAAACGACGAGCCATATACATCGTGTCCATGTCCATCAAAACAACCCTCAATGCATGTGATTGCTGCGCCAGTTTTGATTGGCTATTCGCCTCTTGATGAATCTTTTGTACATGGTCTGTTAATTTCCCACTCACTTCACACTTTGTTTGTTTCAAAAACACCACCGTTTCTTTATTAATTGGAAAGATCGTTTCATATCTTTATGGAGCATCTCTTGGTCACAAAGAGTTGTTTGCCTGGTGTGGGGAACCAAATGCAAATCCTCTTCCAGAGCTAAAAAATAAATGTAAAACTGTACTCCCGCTCTGTCAAGATTGTGACGAATGGCAAGAAGCCAGAAACAAAACAGTAGTATGGCAAGTGGAAATAACTTGAACAGTAAATAGATAGCCGTATATGTCCACTAAAGCCTTCAATATTGGGGCCTTTATTTCATTGAAATAATATTTAGATGTGGATAGAATTTACATTTGTAGTTAAACTGTATTTTTGTTGAAAAAAAATCAATAAAAGACAAAATGTTGATGTCAAATCAGATTTTATTGTATTTCAATCATCTAAAATTCATTTATGCTCTCTTAAAACATTCTGTAAATATACATGTACATAGCAAATCTGAGGCAATGTGTTGATTTTCTAACTACTGGAAAGCATAACTGATATTAAATCTTAATTTTTGGAGCTTCTTTTTAGAAGACGGGTATATAAAATTGTAAATAAAATAAAATATGGATGACCGACCTACCTACCCAATTTTTCCTATCCATGTGATGGGAACCACATATATTATTTTGTTTGGCCTGATTGCAATAAGGGTTACAAAAAAAGATCTTTTTAGCTCTGATGACAAATATCTGTTGTCTTTCGAGGAAATTGTGGTCAACCATGGCTTAGCTCATAACCAATTTTTTAGTTATCTACAACTGAGGGATTTTATTAGAACTCAACAGAACCAGTCCCTGTCCATTCCAAACCAGTCAATGCTAGAAGAAATTATGGTGAAAAACTCAGGGGAGGGGCTTGATCTCCAAACTATATACAGTGAGAGTAAAAAGTATTTGATCCCTTGCTGATTTTGTTGGTTTGCCCACTAATAAAGACATGATCAATCTATACTTTTAATGGTAGATGTATTCTAACATGAAGAGACAGAATATCAAAACGAAAATCAAGAAAATAACTTGAAGGAATATATATGAATTTATTTGTATTTCATTGAGGGAAATAAGTATTTGATCCTCTAGTATGCATTAGGAGTTCTGGCTTTCACAGACCAGTTACACACTCCCAATCAACTTGTTACCTGAATTGAAGACACCTGTTCTAAATAATCACCTGTATAAAAGACACCTGTTCACAGAATCAGACAATCAGACAGATTCCAAACTCTCCAGCATGGGTAAGACTAAAGAACTCTCTCAGGACCTCAGAGACAGGATTGTTGACCTGCACAAATCTGGAATGGGCTACAAAAACATTAGCAAGATGCTGGGTATTAAAGTAACAACCATTGGTGCAATTGTGAGAAAATTTAAGGAGTATAACATGACCATCAATAGACCTCGGTCTGGTGGTCCACAGAAGATTTCACCTCGTGGGGTGGCAATGATCATGAGGACAGTGAGAAATCGGCCTGCAACCACACAGCGGGAGTTAGTGAATGACCTCAAGGCAGCTGGGACCACAGTCACCAGGAAAACAATTGGCAACACTTTGCGCCGCAATGGATTAAAATCCTGCAGTGCCCGAAAGGTACCCCTGCTTAAGAAGGCACATGTGGTGGCTCGCCTAAAGTATGCCAATGATCACCTCAAAGATGCACAAAGTGATTGGGAGAAGGTTCTGTGGTCAGACGAGACCAAAATTGAACTATTTGGCCTAAACTCTACTCGTCATGTGTGGAGGAAGAAAAATTCTGCCTATGATCCCAGGAACACTGTGCCCACCGTCAAGCATGGTGGTGGAAACATTATGTTTTGGGGGTGTTTCTCTGCCAAAGGCACAGGGCTACTTCACCGCATCAGTGGGAAGATGGATGGAGCCATGTACCAAGCAGTCCTGAGGGACAACCTCCTCCCCTCTGCTAGGAAGCTGAAAATGGGCCGTGGCTGGGTCTTCCAACATGACAACGACCCGAAGCATACAGCAAAGGCAACAAAGGACTGGCTCAAGAAGAACCATATTAAGGTCATGGAGTGGCCCAGCCAGTCTCCGGACCTCAATCCAATCGAAAATCTATGGAGAGAGCTGAAGGTCCAAGTTGCCAAGCGACAGCCCACCAACCTTAATGATTTAGAGAGGATCTGCAAAGAAGAGTGGGCCAAAATTCCCCCTGATATGTGTGCTCACCTTGTGGTTAACTACAACAAGCGTTTGACCGCTGTGCTTGCAAACAAAGGCTTTGCCACCAAGTATTAAGTGCTTTCGGATAGAGGGATCAAATACTTATTTCCCTCAATGAAAAACAAATGAATTAAAATAAATTCTTTGAAGTTATTTTCTTGATTTTCATTTTGATATTCTGTCTCTTCATGTTAGAATACATCTACCATTAAAAGTATAGAATGATCATGTCTTTATTAGTGGGCAAACCAACAAAATCAGCAAGGGATCAAATACTTTTTACTCTCACTGTAATATGTTAGTTGAGGAATCTTCAGAATCCTCAATAAATAAGTTAGTCTTCGAGAGAGGATCGACAGGAGAATATCTCCATTGGAGAATGCATGTGTCAAAGCTCAATTACAAACAGGGAACACCCGTTTAAAATATCTGCAGTACAATTGGCTTATGTGATTATATATGACTCCTGTCAAATTGAATAAATTCTATAACACAGTACCAGATAAAATAAAATGTAACAAAGACAACTTTTCATTGTCTGTGTTCTCAGATAAGGATATTTTGGGAAGAAGTGAAACAGTGCATTGAGGAAATACTAGAGATAAAATTAGACCTGGATCCAAAATTATTTCTTTTGTGTATCTACCCACTTAACTGCAACATAAGGAAGAAACATTTATTTTTAGATTTAGGTCTGTTGTTGGCCAAGAGAGTCATTGCCTTAGCTTGGAAGCAGGTGGATAGACCAAGGATGGGTAGAATGCTTTCTGAATAAACAACTACTCTGCCTTTAGGAAGAATTACATATTCAATCAAAGGTAAACAGTCCATTTATAAAGTTTTTAGCAAATAAAGATGTCTGGTTTGGTGGAAACATCTGTGGATGGCCCATAGGTAGCCCCCTGCAGTTCTATTGGGAAAATGTTTTTTGTCTGGAGCAGATTCACCATCTCATACACTTTTCAATGCATATGTAAGGTATACTTGAGTGTGTGGTTGGTGTTGTAATTATTCTCCTCCATATGTATACTTCTTTATTGATACTATTTTGTATCATAGTATTTTTTATTTATTTTATGTAATTTTTACTTATTTGTATTGATGGTTTGCTGTTATGACTTTGGCAAATGTAACACGGTTCGACTCGTTTGAGGGTTGAGGGTGTCTGAAAATGAATAGTTATTGTTTAAAAAAACACTTCACCAGGCAGGTGGCTGATTTGGAAGACATAATGTATATTACATGAGTTTGGTCTACTGTGGTGAAATTTAGTGTTACAGAGGGATTTATAAAAAGGCCTAGGTTTGAGACTGCTGCTTTTTCTGATATATTTGAGATTTTATTCCTAAAGAGTTGCAAGAACTCAACAGAATCGAGCATGGACAGAATAACTGGTCCTGACTATAGGACTATTGTTAGCTTAGCTTTAGCATGTCTCCTCCAGACTGTAGGTCTACTGTTAGCTTTCGTGTGTCTCCTCCTGACTGTAGGTCTATTGTTAGCTTAGCTTTAGGTTGTGTCCTCCTCTATTGTTAGCTTAGCTTTAGCATGTGCCCACCTGACTGTAGACAGATTAGAACATTGGGGTGTCAGCTGATGGTGGAGCTTGGGGATTGGAGTGCATGGTCTCCTTCCCATAAGGAACCTGGCTGGGCTTCTTTTGTCACTTCTGTGGCTGTGTCCCTCTAGCTCAGGAGTGAGTGTTAGCGGAGGCTCTGGCTGCCTTTGGACGCTCTTAGCAGTCCCGACAGCTTGCTTGACCATCCATGGGGACCATATTGGATGGATGTGGTCTGTTGAATATCATACTTGGATGTGAAGACCTGGAAGTGTTGAGAGGTGAAGTATGGGCCGTTCTCCATAATCAGCTGGTATGGTTTCTCCAACCGTGTGAATATAGTCATCAGTTTAGTTAGAAGCACTTCTTCCCTTGTGCTCTGGGTGAGACTCAATACTTTAAACCACCTTGAATAATAATCTATTCCAATCAGGAACTGCTTTCCTTTAAACTCCCAAATACCTGCAGTGGGTCAATTCAATTTTTATTTTAGAGCCCCAAATCACGTCATCTCACAGGGCTTTACAGGGTTGATTAGAGAGAATGATCAATCACAGAAATAGATGAAGTCCCAAGCATCCCCTGTCATTAGACCCTCCCCCTGTCCTCAGACCCTCCTTCTCTGCAAGAAAAAAAACTCCAAAACCCTGTGGGAAAGAAGAAATCTTGGGAAAACCACATTGAAGTCGGGATCCACTCCCATGGATGGACAGATTACTGTAGATGAACATCAGGGCTTAGGGTTTACAGTACAGGGGAGATAGGGTTAGGGTTTTGGGGTCAGGGGTAAAGGCGTTGTGATGAGTGGTTCCTGGCAGAGTCCTGCACGGTTCTGATTTTGACATACCACAACCGCCCGTACCCGTACCCGTCATGTTCAAACCTGTATCCGACCCGTTTTCCGACGAAAAAATAAATAAATAAATCCGCACCCGAACCGACCTGCTATATATGAACCCGATATCCGACCTGAACCCGGAAGAAAATGTCAGACTTAAATACAAACATTTATTGCCACGAATATACTGAACAGTGACATAGCCAATGCAGAGCCAAATAAAAATGTTGTTAAACAGTAGTAGACAAATAATAAACTCAAAAAATAGTTTTATCCGTGAGCTCACACACACACACACACACATGCTTGAAAAAGGCATCAAGAAGGAAGTCAACAGGTGGCAGCTACAAGTCCGAACTAAAGAACAGTTTTTAGCCTATGAACCGCAAATTAGACCCGCGATCACCCACGTCCGAACCGAACCCGTATCTGACACAACACAACATTTTTCACCCGCTTCGTGAAAATCTGCGGTTCACCCACGGGTCACCCACGGGTACCCGAACCCGTGCAGGACTCTGGTTCCTGGCTTTGTCTTGGTTTATATTCATGGCAGTGTGGACATAAGGAGACTTTTTCTTTTACTGCAGGGCTGTTCTTTGGCCACCAGGTGGCGTCTTTATATCTGACTGGGGATTTGTTGAGGCCTTGATGTCCATGTGTATCCTCTCCAACATCTCACTTCTCATTTTTATGGGAAACTATTTGGTTTATTTTTTCACAGAATTACATTTATTTATTCATTTATTTATTATTTCTATTGTTTCAGAGAATTGACTTCATTGTTTTTTTAATTGTTCCAAATTATTTAATTTATTATTTATTTTCTTAGTTTTGTGGAAATAACAAAAGTCCATTCTTTGATCCCACAGGAACAGGAAGTGGTGGTTTGGCTCATGAAATGGAGATGAAAAATGATTAAAATGTTGTTCAGTTGTCACTTGATGTTTTCAGTGTGCAGTCGATACCTTCGACTAAGAAAATCCAAAGTATCCAATCAGCAGCAGAGTTCACACGTCTCAGTCACAGCATGAACACAATGACATGACAAGATGGTAAATGCATTTATATAGCGGTTTTCCACCTTCATGGTGCTCAAAGCACTTTACATTAGCTTCACATTCACCCATTCACACACCAGTAGGTTTATAAGGTCTAGGGTCAGTCCTACTGGGGGCCTAAGTCAGGGTTCCGTGTCTTACCCAAAGACACTTTAACATGTGGACAGCCAGAATCTGACACATAGCGCCATCTAGTTATCATGATAAACATCATGTGTTGTGGTGGTTGATGTGCAGGTTGAGCATTTCCACCTCCGAGTTGGTCAAATTTGATTCAATACGTCCCAAGTTGGTGACCTTACGTGACCTCATATAATGGTGGCGTTGCGGCCGGTTCTGAGGTTTTGTCATCAAACAAGTCATTGATAGCATTCACTTGGACATTGTTGAATCACCTGTAGAGTAAGATGACTGAGTTTTTAAATGTTTGAAAATAATTAATTTAGTTTGTCTGCTTCATCTGGTTTGAAAGGGATGTTTGTTCTGTTCCATTTCATTGCATTTCACTGAACACCTTCTGTTTTTGTGTTTTGTGATGTAGGTAGAAGACAAAGGTCGATTTGAAGTGAAACCCAAAAGTTGTGTCAAGATAAATATCACCTGATTCCAGTAAACATGGATGGAAGAGCGACCTGTGACCAATGTGGCAAGACTTTCTCCACAGCAAGTTACCTAAAACTGCACAAACGCATCCACACTGGAGAAAAACCATATAAGTGTGACCAGTGCGGAAAGACTTTCACTTTAACAGGTGCCCTAAAACTGCACAAACGCATCCACACTGGAGAAAAAGCATATGAGTGTGACCAATGTGAAAAGACTTTCACCAGAGCAAGTAGCCTAAAAATCCACCAAATCAGCCACACTGGAGTAAAACGACATGAGTGCAACCAGTGTGGAATGACTTTCACAACAGCAAGTTACCTAAGAATCCATCAAAGCATTCACAATGGCGTAAAACCATATGAGTGTGACCAGTGTGGAAAGACTTTCACCCGACTAGATAGCCTAAAAATCCACCAACGTATCCACACCGGAGAAAAACAATATCCGTGTGACCAGTGTGGAAAGACTTTCACCACAGCAGGTCGCCTAAAAATTCACCAACGCATCCACACAGGAGAAAAACCATACGAGTGTGACCAGTGTGGAAAGACTTTCACTAGAATAGATGAACTAAAAACACACCAACACATTCACACTGGAGAAAAACCATATTGGTGTGACCAGTGTGGGAAGACTTTTACCAGATTACACAACCTAAAAATTCACCAACGTATCCACACTGGAGAAAAACCATATGGGTGTGACCAGTGTGGAAAGACTTTCACCAGATTAGTTGAACTAAAAACACACAAACACGTTCACACTGGGGAAAAACCATTTGAGTGTGACCAGTGTGGAAAGACTTTCACCAGAGGAAGTTACCTTAAAATCCACCAACACATTCACACTGGAGCAAAACCATATGAGTGTGACCAGTGTGGAAAGACTTTCAACACAGCAAATTACCTAAAAACCCACCAACGCATCCATACTGGAGAAAAACCATATGGGTGTGACCAGTGTGGAAAGACTTTCAACACAGCAAGTAACCTAAAAACCCACCAACGCATCCACACTGGAGAAAAACCATATAGATGTGGCCAGTGTGGAAAGCGTTTCACCCATAGTGATGTATTTCTATATCACCAACGTACCCACACTGGAGAAAAACCCTACAAGTGTAGATTCTGTGGCAGATCTTTTATCACAGGTCAACATTGCACTAAACATGAACGTGTCAAACATTTCAACAAAGGACAAAAACTGAACAGTTGTACATAAACTCGTAATAGAACCAAACACCTACCAACATGATGAAAGATTGTCTTCTTCCCATTGTTAATTTTGTGACCCATTTTTCATTTTAGTCTTTTGTCAAAAGTCATTTTTATAGTCCGGGAGCCAAAAGCCCAAATTTGGCTGAACCTGGCTTTGTCGGTTAAAGTTTTTTTTGTTGTTGTTGTTGTCAAAGTTCTACTCATTAAGATAAGAGAGGGTGCCTAGTGATAACCCTTGGGCACTTCCGGATATTGTCCCTTTATTGTTGGATGTGCTGCAGTCATTGCCTTAATTCTCACATTTTGACATTCTTCACTTTATGTTCACCAAAGTCTATGAATCATACTTATTTTTTTGTTTGTTGACATAACAGGATGAGTTAAAGGCCTGGGTGTGGGGTTCCAGCCATGGTTGGGGGTGTGGTCATGCAATTGGGGGTGGGGCTTGGACAAAAAGCCCTTAATTACTCTTTTACTTTGGTTGTTAATGCAAGCCTTAAATACATTCTATTGTCATCCTTGCTTTTATGTCTGCAGGGGCATATGAAGGACACAATTGGCTAATTCAAGCCAATTTATGTCGCTATCTTGCTAACTCTGTTAATTACACTGCTCCCAAAAGATCACAGCACATATATGCTAAGCAGAGAAACAATTTGACTGTAATCATGAAAGAGCTCACTGCTCACCAGTGAACTAGACCCATAGTTTCACTACACTGGCTAGCACACCCAACTGTCAGCTACTAAATGCTAGTCACAATTTTTTTAAAGCTAATACGTTAAGCTAATAGATTACTTATTTTCACGATATTGACTATTGAAATTATAATGTCCCTGGTTCCCTAGTGCATTGTCCCTGCTTCCCAGTGCATTGTCCCTGATTACATATCAAAAGTCTGTCAATCTTACCCTCACCCCCACTAAAACCAAACTGCTTTGGACTGAGAGTCATGTGCACTTATCCATTCCACTGACTAGCACAACTTTTAAAACATTGGGGAGTAAGGTTTACTTATCATTCTCCTCTGTACTAGCTGGCATCCATTACATAGGCATATTTTTACAGACACTAAGCAATGGCCAAAATTAATTTAATAATTTAGTACTTTAAGATTTATATCACAAAACGGTGAAAAACAGATATTGACATTTTTGTATGTAAAATACAGGAAACTGTCTGTGTATTACAAGTGTTCAAGATTGAAGTGTCATTCCTTAAAATGCAATGCAAATTTATGAAAGGATCAATTACACATTTGACTAATTTGACTGACAGTAAAGCATGAATACTGTACAGCCAGTTTGGTTAATTGAAAATCAGTATTTTTTGCTCTTCTTCGGCATATTTGTGCATGCTGTATATGCCATTTTGCATGCTTAATATACTGCATACTGTAGTTTTACATAGTGGGTCACTGGTGTAAGTGTATATGCATGCTCTATATAGTTATTGGTCATTAGTGTGTGTGTATGCTGTATATAGTTCTTTTGCATGCTGTGTAGTTCTTGCATAGATATTGATCATTATTTTGTGTAGAGTTAATGTAATGTATAAAAATTGGTAATTTGGAAAAGTTATGAAATGGTTAATTATTCCACATTTTACGTATTTGAATGACAAATATAGAGAAAAATCAGATACAACCAACTTAGTGCATTTAATATCAGTATTTACACTGATATTATTTTTTTTATTCAATTTT
The DNA here is from genome assembly GCA_020466265.1 of Siphamia tubifer. Taxonomy (NCBI): domain Eukaryota; kingdom Metazoa; phylum Chordata; class Actinopteri; order Kurtiformes; family Apogonidae; genus Siphamia; species Siphamia tubifer. Next base: position 11,521,254 of record CM035798.1, on the reverse strand, counting down.
TGGGGCATACAGGGCATTAAAGGGTTAATATATTAAATTGTCCAAGGGATATCACTGGGCACCCTCTTAGATCTTGAAGAGCTACCTCAAATATATAAGGTAATGAAAAAAAAAGAAAACTTAAACAAATATTCCAGGTCCATGGCTCTTAGTCTTTCACAAATCGTTTTTGTTAGTCAGAATTTAGTTGACTAAAAGTCTCAAGATTTTAGTCTACTTTTAGTCAGTCCAAACATGTCAGTCTTACTTAAGGAATATTCTTGTGTATTAATTCTAGTTGAGTTGTGTTCTACAACTAACGTATTGATTACATGTCTTCATTGAATTGACTTGAATGAATAAATCCTCAGTGCTTCTTCAATTAATTAGAAATAGCAACATAAAGTCATTACAACACTACGGCTACCTTTATAGCTGATGAAACACATTGGAATGAAATAAAAATTGAAGGTCATAGTAGCCCATGTCAAATACTGTACAGATAAAATGTTCTGAATACTAATACATCATAAAAACTAGTAGACCCATTCAAAAGAAATATGTTACCAGATGGAGGTGAAAACATATATACTGTGCATACGCTACAACGTATTCAAAATAATGAATCACAACCCAAATAGACCTGAATCAACAGAAAAATGGAGTCTACAGAGGGAGATAATATGAAAATGTGAAATTTAATCAATAAATCAGTCATAATGTCTTTCAGGAGGTGAGGTTTATTGGTAGGACTGTTTCAATCCAGAACTAATATGTGTTTATGACAAGATACATTTGTTTTGTTACACATAAGGACCTGTGTCCACAGGATGTCTTTTTAGAGAATGCTTTCCCAGGTGTGAGCATGTGTTGCTAAGTTACACAAACGTCACGCAGTTCCTGTTAGATTCACTGTATGTGTAAATATTAACACCTTCCTTGTTATACAAAACTACTTTAATACAATGGACCAGACTCATGTCTTTGCTCTTAACCCCAGTCATGATACGCCTTAAATGATAGGTGGTAAATAACTGGGTTGTCTGAAACCACTGAGACTGCTCCAGATGGTCCAACCAACCGCCATTCTTTTTGGTGGTTGTTGACTGTGGTTGTCCCGCCTCCTCCTTGCCTTTGATTGGTCAGTAAAAGAATTATGACATTGACAAGCGCAGCACTCTTCTTAAAGTTGAACTATTTCCAACTTGCAGTGCTCTGACATTTTGTCTTGTTTTTATTTATTGAGGAACACGGTTATCATCAGTGTTTTTAGAACATCTGTGTTGTCTTGTCATCGTCCCGTCTTCGTCATGGGAAAAAGGGTTGTCGCCGAACATATTTTGCCTCCTCTCATCTGAGGAAATGAACACTGCTTCATCCTCTGCCCTCTCATCATCACAAATGTGAATCATCAACATCTGGACCAAAATGTCCCTCAGTATCATATGACCAGAAGAAACAGTGTGTGTGAACCAGTAACACCCACTTCTGACAAGAACATCAGACTGAAAAACCTCCAGATAAAGCTTCACACAATCTAGATGTGAAGACAAACAGACTGAAGGCTGTGTTGTGTTGTCCTCAGAGTACAGAAGTGTGTTCTTATTCACCACCTTCACTAAACCGGGACGTTAATGAACCTCAACCTGCCACCAGGTGAAAAGTTCAACTACCGAAGGTCAACAAGGACCTGGTTTCTATGGTGATGCTACTTGTCATTGACGTATGGACTTGGATGAGTACCTTGTTGTGATTATGTTGCTGGTTGGGGTTGACACAGTTGGATTTCCATCAGTTAGAAACATGATGAACACAATGTGGTGGAGAATGAGTGATGAAGCAGTAGTGGTGCCCTGATGCTGAGTGCATTTTACTCAATTTTAGTGCATATTTGTGCATTTCTTTTACATTTTCAGTAATAGCAGTCGTAATTTTAGTAGGGTTTTTTTTTCGTTTCTTCATATTATTGGTTAATTTTACTCTACTTTTGTGTATTTGTATATTTGGGTTTTTTTTCAGTATTAGCAACTTAGGGCATTTTCCTCGATTTTTGAATTTATTTTTTTGGGGGTACATTTTGCTCTATTTCCAGTGCATTATTGTGTATTGAAACTGAAGAAAACAAAGGTGGTGTAATATTTTTTCCTAAGCAGTATGCAGCCCTTTGAACACTGATGCCAGTTTTATTTGATCATTTCAGACTTGATTTCATTTCTGTATTTAACTTAAACACAACCTGAATGACATCAGTTCAAATACGACTCGGATATAACCTTTAACCCTTAAAACATATTCTTGGTTTCTATAGCAGCTGACTTTAATGGGGTTTATTCTATTTGAAACATGTTGGTGGGTATTGTTCCTCATCTACTGTATGAATTCCTGATCATCATATCTTGTTAATACCTGAAAAACTGCAATAAAATGTGGTTTGTTTAAAACACAAGCAGTGACTTTTGTGTTTCTTCAAGTGTTTTCACATTTTAACTTTGCTCAACTTAACCCTTAAGCCAGGTGGGCCGAGAAAATTGTGTCATTTTTCATTAATTATTAACATATAATAAATCTGGACAATGGAAATTTGTTTCAACTTTTGCTCAAAGTTAAGACCCTAATGTTCATAAAAGTACATATAAAGTGTATTTTAGTGATAAAAGTCACCTTTAAACATGATCTTTAATGTGTGTGTGGTGAAATATGTTATTTTTAATCACCGATATGCGCAATTAATTCATCTATATCTCGTTCTGGCGAGCGATAAGGCAGCCATGTTTGTATGCGTTTGAAAGAGGAGATTCTCCTGAATCCATTGACACCTCACATTCTATGAACTACATTTCCTTCTGGACAGGAAATGCATGCGTAAAAGGTGAAAGTTTGGCTTCGTTGCGCATGTCGGGCGCATGCACGGGACCGGGCCTGGGGCAGACACGCTGCAGCAGAGTAGAGTGCTAGACATCGGTGTACCGGTTATAGTTATATTTCCCGACTTTACTCCTTAGTTTTAAGTCATTTTAGAGAGTTTTAGTGAGTGACAGTGTATTTTCCTGAATGTTACTGACTGTGGTAAGCTTTGTAAAGTGTTAGCTGTTAGCCGCGTGCTAGCATGTAAACAACAGAGACACTACAGAGAAGCAGCTGAATCTTCAACATCTGACTGAGATCTGACTGTGGATATGAACTCAAAACAGGATGAACATCTACCCAGTAAGTTGTTGTATCTTACTGATATCTGTTTTACAAACTAATAGTAATAATAATAAAAATAATACTACATTTTATACTATACACATGCAAACACTGTTGACTATAGTAGTATTTTTTAGTCTCATTTTGTTATTTCTACACATAAGTAGATAAGTTTATAATTAATCAATGATTGAGGATTTATTCACTTTCTCTGTCAAAAATAAATAACATTCTATGAGAATGTTCATGAGAAGGAAAAAGTCTCAAATCATGATTGTCTTCATTTTTCCTAGGTAGGAGGATGACAGCCTTATTTGACACAAATAAAACCGCTGGTTTATACTGTACCGCTCAACTGAAGATCCTGTGGTGTAGCTGAGTGCTTCAATGGACTGTGAAGTAGTGATGGCCCTTTTGAAGCGGGCTTGTGACACCTGTTCGAATCCTCGAAGCGCATGCATTTCGAAGCTGTGCTTTACTGGTTTAGGTCACTTTATATCATATTAGACTGAATTTGGCCGCTGAACTAAAATTTAGCTGAGATGGGTTGAGCTCCTGGAAGAGGGAAATATTTCAAACATGCAGGACAGTGGATCCAGGACCTGGACTGGACTCTCCAGGACTGGACTATATCCAGGTAAATTAGCAGAATTTATCAGGATGAAAACATCTTCCACACCCAAACTTGCACAGTTTCACAGCAAAGAAAAGAGGAGGCAAAAGAATAATCCAGTTATAGAGGTATGTAGCCTTTTATAAGGTTAAAAAAGTTTTGTTACTAGCAACAGCTAACTGAAATGAAGCAAAGTTAGCTAATTATGTTACTGTAGATAATTAAACTGACATATTTGTTAAAACATCAGGTTTAGTGCCAATGAACTGGTTTATATGTATTTCTTTGTTTTTTCAAACACAATAAAGCTGTATTTATTCCACCATGGGAGACATTCTACAATTACAGCAGCTAATATAAAGTGAGATATGAGGGCAGAAAAACATATTCACATCCTTAGAATATGAAAATATGATTTGCTTTTTTACAGTAGTTTACATAATTTTCAATATTTGGATTTATAATTTACTGCTGCTGAACCTGCTACAGGGAGTTTATCCATCATACTGTCCATATGTTTGTGTCTCTGCTCAGTCAATAACCACCTCAACCTGAACCAGCTGATCCACACCTCACTTTTCTTTGAATAGAATAGTGAGAAAGATAAAAGATATGGAAAAAACTAAATGTGACCTGCGGTGAGGCAGGTTCGAAAAGAATGTATGGACACAGTGACAATAAGGATGCGTTATCCCACCAAGATGAGAATTTATTTAAAATTTTAGGCCAGAGATATCAATAAAATCACTATCTTTATTAATTAAAAACACACTAGAAAAGAATAAAAGGGACAAAAAGAAGGCGGTGCTACAGGTCAGCCAGGCCACCAGGGGGCAGACAAAATAGTCAGAGCATTCACCCTATTTCATGCTACACTTATGCTCAAAACAAAATAAACAAAAAAAAAACTAAGGGAACGAAAGAGAAGTAAATAAAACCGTGAAAGCATGCAAAACGAATCTACCACAACCAGGGGAGTGTGAAGCATAGTTGACACCCTGGACCACCAGACCCTCCACCGCCCGGCCGTCCCACCAGACCTGCAGCACAGAACAAAGGGAAAAGAAAATTATATTAAAAAAAACCCTTGTCAACTAAAATCTGGCCTTCTTGGAGGGGAACAATTAACGGAACAAACCAAATAACACAAAACAACAAAACAAAACAGCAGTGGCAGTACACCTATCAAGAAAACAGAAATAAAATAGTTAAAAACATACCAATAAAAACAAATGTTAAGATACAAAAAAACCTTTGCCCACCGAGCCCCACGCTGTCGAACAGCTGACTGCTCGCGGTCATCAGTGCAGCCGTAAAACCTAAAAACACAGCTAAAATAAATAAAAAAAAAAACACTTCATCCACAACGATAAAACTTGTACATACCATACACATCAGGAGGAGGCAGAGAAGACAGCAGGAGGGAGCGATCTCATGTCGGTATATTTTATAGTGAATAGCACAATTCCTACATGCAGAAGTGGGTGGAGTTTATTCCTATGGTGGCTGTACAGCAGGGGTCCCCAAACTATTTCCTGTGAGGGCCACATAACTTTTCCCTTCTCAGATGAGGGGCCGGCGTCAGTTTGTAACAGAAAAAGTGTGACGAATGCAGGAGTGCCTAAATGTAAAAAAAATATTGTTTTGGATATTGTTCTGGATTCTTCACAGAACAAAAGTCAGATAATAAATAAATAAATAAATAAATATTTATGAAATAAATAACCCTCTTTGGGTTCTTCACAGAAAAAAGGTCCATAGAACATAAACTTCTTCATCTTCTTAACAGGTCCAAGTTCAGCTTAGTTGTTAGAGCAGAATCTCTGACTTTAATGACTAATATGAGCAGTCTCTCAAAATTATTGTGTTAAAGTAGTTATCAATAATTAAAATGGATATTACTCCAAGGATAAACTTTTACTCAAATATGTTACCTATATTGCCACCTAAAAGTTACTGGGATAAAGTCCATAGATTAATTTATACATTTATTTGGAATGGGAAACCTCCACGGGTTAAACTCACTACCTTGCAGTGCAATAAACAGAAGGGTGGCCTGGCTGTACCTAACTTTAAACTTTATTTCTGGTCTTATGCAATGCACCCTCTGTCCATTTGGCTTGATCCTCTTGCACAGGTATCTTGGAGACCCATAGAAGAAAACTTGGCTTCCCCCCATCGGTTACAGGATTTGCTATATTCTGGTATCTCTCTTAAACGTTCTAAGCTCAGGCTGTGCCCTATTGTGTCCAGCCTTTTGAACGTATGGCACTCAGTACAGAGGGCACACCTGTGCACTAATCATGATGCAGCATCTTGATGTGGCACACCTGTGAGGTGGGATGGATTATCTCAGCAAAGCACAAGTGCTCACTATCACACATTTAGACAGATTTGTGAACAATGTTTGAGAGAAATGGTAATATCTGGAAAGAATTTTAGATCTTTAAGCCCATCTCATGAAAAATGGGAGCAAAAACAAAAGTGTTGCGCTTATATTTTTATTGAGTGTAATTTTTGGAAAATGGTATTATTGTGTTATTGATTATGTTGGGGGTAGCCATACCATGTTGTCCTAAGCTATTACTCCTAAATGATACATCACCCCTAATTTTGCCTGCCTCTCAAATCTACACTCTGCTTGCGGGCCTGACGGCAGATAAAAGGATGCTAGCTCTACACTGGAAGCCCCCACACATGGGGCTCAGTTGGTAGAGTGGGTCGCCCAATGACCGAGAGGTTGGTGGTTCGCGTTCCAGTTCTGGCTGTCCACATGTCAAAGTGTCCTTGACACTGAACCCTGACTTAGGCCCCCAGTAGGACTGACAGAACCTTAGAAACCTACTGGTGTGTGTGGATGGGTGAATGTGAAGCAACTGTAAAGCGCTTTGAGCACCATGAAGGTTATATAAATGCAGACCATTTACCATTTTACATGCTCTCCCGCACGCAGTGGTTACAAACTATTTTTAAGCATTCTCTACATGTAATATCAGTAGTGAGGATACATGGAGCTAGCCAAAAGACAATCGATTCATGGATGTCGACAATAACTCTGGTGAAGGACCTGCTGAACTGAATGTGTGGTGACGTTGTTTGGACTATGTAGATTCATTTGATATGTGTTGTACAAATGTTGTGAATATGTACTTTCAATGAAGATCCTTTGAGAGGATTGGGGGGGGGGGGCACCACTTGGGATGGGAACAGGGAGGGGGGAATGAAAGTAAAGATATCTTGATGTTAGCACCGACATTGTGACATGCATCTTTCCATTTTGAAAAAAAAAAAAAAATTGAGAGCAAAAAAAAAAAAAACCCCACCCAGAAAAAACAGACAATTTTTTTTCTTATCCAAGTTTGTCAGCTAAATCTTAATTTCAGTGCTTGTGGATGGGTAGATAATAGTTTATTAGTCAATTAGAGGAGAAAAAAAAGTTTAGAAATCGATTCAAATTCCGTTCAAGACAGGTGCCACTGCCAGCACTGGGGGCTGAGCACCCCTAAAGGTCAGATGCTAGAATCACCCCTGCTAGGCGCAGTGTTGGGCAGCAAGACCTGAAACAGTTGTTCCATGACTACACAAAGCCTGGAAACCTACAGTTTTGGAAGAAATTAAGAGACTACTTGGAAATGATCTGGTTTTTTTTCTAAATGAACATTGTTGTTTCGCTCTATAAACTCCTGACCGCATTTCCTCCAAAATTCAAATGAAAATTAGAGCTCTTATTGGCAACTTTTATTTTAAATACTAAATTGTCAACAAAGTAGATGCAATGTTTTCAGAACTCAAAATAGGCAAGGAAAACAAGATGATATAAAGATGTTGAAAACTGAATTTCCAAGTTCCAAGTCTCTTAATTTCTCCCAATTCTCTGAAACATCTCCCCCCACTGCCACCTCGTGGTCATCCCTGCTAAAGTAGAAACACAGCTAAACGAGTTAGGCCCTATGGTTTTCTATCACAAATTACATATATTTATAAAATTGATGGAATTTTATTAATTGTTCAGTCCTAAAAGAAATATTAACCATTGCTAACACATTGAAGTCACATATCTAGTCTTAAGATTAATGAGTGTGATTGTGTTCCCATTGTAATTGAGACACAGTTCACATGATGAAAGTGCATTTATATCTCAAACATGCAAACAAGGGCAAATTCATAACCCTCACAATTATTTTGTCTATTAATATTGGTAAATTTTAACATGAAATAATATATATATATATATATATATATATATATATATATATATATATATATATATATATATATGGATGCATAAGAACAAGCCCTGAAGACCAGACAAAACCCCAGGTGTAGGCTGTGTAGAGAAGCCCCTGAGACAGTCCAGCACATCACAGCAGGGTGTACGATGCTGGCTGGCAAGGCATACAGGTAACCAGGTAGCGGCCATATTGTACAGGAATATCTCTACAGAGTATGGACTGGAAGTCCCAGGGTCAAGATGGGAGACCCCCCCCAAAAGGTGACAGAGAACAAACAGGCCAAGATCCTGTGGAACTTCCAGACTGACAAGATGGTGATGGCCAATCAGCCTGACATAGTGGTGGTGGATAAACATGAGAAGACAGTGGTCGTGATAGATGTAGCAGTCCCCAGTGATAGCAACATTAGTGAGAAAGAACATGAGAAGCTTGAGAAATACCAAGGGCTGAAAGAGGAGTTAGAGAAAATTTGGAGTGTGAAGCAACGGTGAGGGAATGGCTCCAGCAGATACCAGGCCCTAACTGTTTACATAACTGATATTAGTGAAATGCAAAACTGATATATAGGGAAAGAGGGGAGGGATGGGCTGGATAAACCCACTTTCAAGATCAGCTGGCGGAGTATTGTAGTTTTATTCAGGCGCGCAGATAGCGGGGGTGTCAGGTGTGTCATGACACACCCAGTTTTGAATGCCCTTAGATCCATCCCACCCACTTTTATTTAAGAAAAAAAATGTTACTTCTTCGTTTTACTTTTTTTTTTTTTTTTAACTTTTACTACTTACTTCTTACTTAGTCAACCATCACGAAGAAACCAAAATATGAATTAACATACATAATAACGTGACTCGGTTATTGCGCTGTGCGGCGGCATCGTCGTTAACTTTGGTTGCCATGGTTACAAACAGTCTGACAGGCATTACTTGGACAGCCAGGGTGCACGTTCAGGAGGACCCCAACACTGCATGGAATAATGAGGCCAGCTAAAAAGCAGAAAACGATCATGTGTTTTTTTTTCCAAAGAGCAACAGCTGTAAGTAAACTGCTACTTTACGTTATCACCAGGGCTCTAAATTAACACCCACCAACCCGCCAAATGCGGGTGAAAATCCATTTTGGCGGGTAAAAAAACAACTTACTAGCCACTTTGGCTGTTGGCGAGTGCAGACCCGGTTGTACCCATCCTCTATGGGGCGCCACCATATGACCGTCCTATTTTTTTTATCCTTCCCCTGTCTTTTGTTTCCTGTCTTGCTTGCTTCGGCCCAGGCAGCGCCCCTATGGCAAAGCCAAAGTGTTCACATAGCCACGCGTTGTGTTTATTATATCACGTGTTACAGAACGCGTTCTGGCAGCGCATTGGTGCGCGCAATGGCACGCGTACTAGCACGCGTGCCATTGCGGGCGCCAGTGCGCCTACAGCCTACTTGTGTGTTTGACAGGAATGCTAATAAGCCCAAATGAATTGATCATAACGGGCTTATATGAGGATTTGGTGTTATCTTTGGTCAGTTGGTAAGTCCACAAATAGGCTAAGGAAATGAGATAGTTTAAGAAAGTTTATAACAACACCAAGATGTAATGTGAGTGTATGTTTACAGTGGGGACAGTGGAGATAAAAAGTAAAGAAGTTAGGAGTTAAATGTGAAAATGCAAAAAAAAATAAATAAAAATGTGATCATATGTTTGAAGAAATGATATGGGGACCAATTGATAAAATGTAAGAGCAACAAGATGTGAGTCTATGTATTGTATAAATTGTAATATAGGTGAGAACAGTAAAGAAGTGTTAACAGTGAAAGGTGAGAAAATGTAAAAGCAAGAAGTTTTAAGAGTTAAATGTGAAAATGTAAAAAAAAAAAAGATCATATGTTTAAAGAAATGAATTATTTCAAGAGGAAAAGGTTGAATAAAATAATTTAATGAAATTTGAAGGCGTATGTCTCATTTTGGTCAGGGGAAAAATGGCTAGTTGAATTTCTGATAGGGGAGTAAAATAAAAAATCTACTAGCCACATTGGCTGGTGATGAAAAAAGTTAATCACCTTGCAATTTCTGTTCAAAGCAATGTCGCCGTGAGAGTAGGAATCGTACAAAGCTGGCCAGAGCCAAACTGTCACCTTCTTCTGCCTCCACCTGTACATGCCCCAGACATATATTCAGGGCAAGGATCGGAGGAGAGAGGTTTTTGGATCCTTCACTTAATCAGTTTTGAGACCATTATTGAAAACTCTCATGGAGAGATCTTATTTACAATTTAATTTGTATATGGAGGCTGTGTCCTATTTTGTGTTTGTTGTTAGTGTGTTAGAAGTTTTAATTACATTATATGTTTTTTACACTCCTGTGAAATTTCTGAAAGAATCAGTGTGCTGAAAGTCAGTGTTAAAATAAAACAGTTTGGTTTAGTGAGTGATTTGAATTAGTATCAGCATTAATAAACTTTATTAAATAATAATAATTTATCTAATACTTATATAATAAATAATTTCTTCCAATGATGGGTAATTAAGTTTGACAGTCCAAATATACACAAACAGTGAGCAGTCATGTAGCACACACACACACACGCGCACACACACACACGCACACATATTGATCATCCTGTCATGTCAGTGGTATATAGCACTTGAGAACATCAGACATCACAATTAGGTAAGATAATGCATTTTTTGTCTTTGAGGAGTAATAACTTCCCCCCAATCAGAATGGTGGGGCCGGGGGGTGTTAGCTGGCATCTTCGTCCCCCCCAGTTTCACAAACCTATCTGCGCCCCTGGTTTTATTGTACAAATATTATGTTTAAACCATCTTCTGTTTATGGCTTTGAGATTTTTCCAGCATGTTAAGAACAGACATAAAATGAGGAAGGAAAAAATTAACAACCTTAAAATATTTTAGGGGTGCTAGAAATCATTGTATTGTTATTTTAGCACCCATAAAAATGGATGAAAAACTCCCATGGGAGTCATCCCATCATCCCTGTGCTGTGTGGAGGGCACATGTCAACATTCAACTGCACAACATTTCAATCTGTTCTACACACAACATTTCACCCTTCTTCATCACATTTACACATTGAAACAACATTAACGGTCAATCACATGATTGAGCTGTTTATAAAAAAACTTGTACATTTGTGTTTGTTTCATCACTGACCATGAGTCCAACAGAATTATGAAAAATGTCTTCATAGTCTGGTCCTGCTACACACATTTCACACTCCTTTATCAGCAGAACCTACTGGAAAACAGTCAAATAACAGAAGAAACTAAACAGAACTGAGTCTGTTTCAATAAAACATAAAGAACACTCAAATCAAATCAGGACAGTTATATTTCACTGATGAACAATGCAGGATATTTTAAAGAAAATTTTCAAATTCAACATAAAACCTTCAAATTGTAAGGTATTGTCTATATTAAAATATCCTCTTCAGACCCAGCAAAACATTTTTCTTCTGGATGAGCAATGAATGTTTCACTGCTTTATTTTTTTAAGTAAAATAAAAACCACTGAAATGGACATTATGGTTTTTTTTTATTATTATTATTATAAAAATGTATCTGGAAAAAAACTATTCCAAATGTCTTTTCCAATTAAGACAATTATTTAATGTAAAATGGCAAAAATGTTTTCCTCGCTAACTCTAATGAAGATATGATTCATAAAGTAAAAAACATTATTGTTCCAAATAACATTCAAGATTTTCTTAAATGAAGACAGAGTTATTAGAACTTGTAGCGCAGAAGGCCCTCCAAATAAAAAACATTGGGTGCCAGAGAGGAGAAAGGAGTCATTCCATGGTTATTTCATTTATATTGTTGTGTCATCCATTGTTATTGAATGCATCGTGCACTGGTTCTATTAAAAAGAACTAAAAAAACATTGCTTTGTTTCCAGCTGTTTTTGGAGAAAAATGACTAGAGGTGGAACAACTGAGTTCATTGGTACTTCCTCATGTATGTCCATGACGCTTCTCTGATTGGCTTAGACAATGAATGTGTAAAGGAACATTCTCCCCTCCCCTCTCGCTCTGTGTGCGTTTACCATCCCAGAGTAACATCCAGCTTGGTTTCGTGCCATCGCTTGTTTTGAAAAATTGCAGGAAAAAAAGGCTTTATTTCCACAGAAAGCACATGAACCAGTTTGCTCCACTATTTTTTGATGTTTGTGCAGCAGCTACTGTGGCGCCGTCTTCTCTTGTAGATGCTAATGCTAATGCTACTTCATGTTTGCTGCAATGGAGGGTGGGCTGGGGGGAGCGTCACCTGCATTTCATGGGTGGGCATAACACCAGGTGGGTGACACCAATGTCCTTGTGACCTGTCGTGGACATGCTTTTTCTGAGTGGCTTGTTTCTCTGTGTTGTTTTCTATGAATGATGGGAAATACAGCCAGTGGAGGGGAAACACCACGCAGCAAACGCAGCATGTGTTGGTAACTCTGGGTGACCCATCAGATTCCAAAAAGAGCATGGAAAAGTGGTTTTCATCAGAATGCCACCTTTAAATCTCACTTTGAACTGTCAAATTTCTAAATAACTTAATATGGAGAGAAAAACCTCAGCTGCTTACATCATTGCAACAAAAACAAAAACTCCCCTTCCCAATCACTATGTGTGTCAGAATACCCCACTGGAGTCTGTCTGGTTCAATGGCTACCTCGCTCTCTTCCTGTTCACCTGAGTCTCCTGCATCCTTCTGTCTCATCACAGATCCTCTCCAGGATTTCATGATGTTGCGATTTGCAACTTCAATGCAAATTTATTATATCACTGTGAATTCAGCGTGATGTTGCAATTTTAACCAATCACTGCGACTTTCTCGCAAAATGTGACCATTTGCGACATCTTGAGCTGCTCCTCCCGCTTTTTCCAGTTTACCTTACAGTACGAAGCAACACAACAAACAATGCACTAGTACCAACAGGTGCATTTGGAAGAGTACTTTTTTGCTGCATTTTTATCATCCAGGTAATATTTTATTTACCATATTTGAAAGGTTGCCTTAATCTATTTTTGTCAGAAACTGCCTCTACTACACAGTTCACAGTACTAGTAATATTTTTTGACTGACTGAGACATTTATATTATGTTTTATAACTTCATGTAGTGTTGTGAGGTCATATAAACTTTAACATCTGTACCAACAGGTGCATTTGAAAAGAAAAAATATTTTGTTGTATTCCTCGTAATCACTTATTTGCCATCTCAGTAAAAGGTAGTTTTGAGGACCATATCACAATGACTTTGAATTAATTTTCCAGTAACTAAATATTTTATATATTATTATTTATATATTATTATTATTATATTATTTTATTACAAAAAGGGAAAATGGCAACTATTTATCAGAACTTTCACTTCCTCCTGCAACAAAACCCGAAAAAGCACCACAACTTTCATTGCAATGTTTCGGAAGAGTTCATGCAACATCAATCTCAAAAAAGGCCCGCAAAATCCTGGAGGGACTGCTGGATGTTTCTTCACTCTCAGAACTCCGCTTTTCTTGATTGCAGTAACTGCAATTGTTATCATCTGCCATTGTTGTTTGTGCTAAGGCTCACACTTGTGACATCACGCAGCATTTGTCCACTACTTCCTGTTTGTTTGGCAGTGCCAGCCAGAGGCCAAAGTTTATCAGGTTATAACTTGACCATCGCACAGTCTAAACCTTTCTTCTGTGTGTTGCAAAATATTATAGGTGATAAGGAATTAATCATTTATTCCACTTTTGCACAAAAAATGTGGCTTCAGTTCACCTTTAAGGATACATCAAGTTTTATTTCTTCATTTCCTTTTCATTCTCACTTCAACCATTGATCTGTCCTCCTCCCAGTCTCTCTTTAGTTTGAATTTCCCTCCACACACAACTCTCAGGTGAGTCTCATCTGTAAATACCCCTCCCCCTCTTTACCAGAGATATAATTTCCTAATTTCCTGTTTCCTCATTTCCTGTTTGAAGGTTTTTGTATTTGTGAATGGACAAAAGTGAGGACAAATCTGAAGTCTAGATGAAAATGTAGTCTAGATCTTGTGGGTGATAAAATGATGTGATGGACTTTACAATGAATTTCAGTTGTTCATCATGTTGTTTCTAACTTATGTAAATCCAACTGTGTGAACCCCATCCAGCAACAGAATCACAACAAGTTACTGACAGTCAACAAGTAGTATCACGATAGAAACTAGATCCTTGTTGACCTCCACAAGTTGTACTTTTCACCTCATTGCAGGTTGAAGTTCAGTAACATCCCTGTTTAGTGAAGGTGGTGCATTAGAACACAGTTCTGCACTCTGTTGACAACAAAACACAGCCTTCAGTCTGATGTTTGTCTTCACATCTAGATTCTGTGAAGCCTGATCTGGATGTTTTTTTAAGTCTGATGTTCTTGTCAGAAGTGGGTGTTACTGGTTCACACACACTGTGTTTCTTCAGCTGATGCTGAGAGACATTTTGGTCCAGATGTTGATGAGTCACATCTGTGCTGATGATAGGAGAGGGCAGAGGATGAAGATGATCTTTCATTATGTTGGTAACACTCAAAGTGTTTAGGTGTGTTATGACAATGACTCCCACTGGATTTCATTGTATTTGTTTTTGTATCACATTTCAGTTTTTGTGGAAATGTTTGACACGTTCATGTTTAGTTTGTTATGAACCAGTGATAAAGGATCTGTCACAGATTGTACACTGGTAGGGTTTTTCTCCAGTGTGAATGCGTTTATGGATTTTTAGCTGACTCACTGAAAAGAAAGTCTTTCCACACAGATCACAAAAATATGGTTTTTCTCCTGTGTGGACATGGTGAATTTTTAGATTACTTGCTTGAGTGAAAGTTTTTCCACACTGGGAACACACATATGGTTTTTCTCCAGTGTGGATACGTTTGTGTGTTTTTAGACTTTCTTGTGTGGTGAAAGCATTTCCACACTGGACACACTTATATGGTTTCTCTCCAGTGTGGATGCGTTGATGTCTTTTTAGGCGACTTACTCTGCTGAAGGCATTTCCACACTGGGAGCAGTAATACTGGTTTTTTCCTGTGTGGATGTATTGATGTATTTTTAAGTAACCTACTTGTGTGAAAGTCTTCCCACACTGGTCACATTTATGTGGTTTTTCTCCAGTATGGATGTGTTGGTGTATTTTTAAGTGACTTTTGTGTGTGAAAGTCTTTCCACACTGGTCGCACTCATATGGTTTTTCTCCAGTGTGGATGCTTTGATGGGTTTTTAGGTCACTTCCTGTGGTGAAAATCTTTCCACACTGGACACAGGTGAGTGTCCCATCCATGTTTGCTGGAATCAGGTCCAGATACAACTTTTAGGTTTCACTTGAAATCCACCTTTGTCTTCTTTCTACATCAAAACAGAGAAACAGAAGACATTTCACTGAAATGCAGATGCATTTGACGCCCCCAGCAGCATCAAATAAAATTTTGTACGGGGGACGGTCTAGTTATCCTCAATGTTACTTTTTCCTAGATTTTCCTGAAACTGGGAGACAAATCGTTGTGACGTAACAAAGGGTGGGCATAACAGAGTGACGACAGAGCTGCAACAATTCGTAGAAACAACCATTGACATACAGTCACCTCCAGAAAAATTGGAACAGCAAGTCCAATTCCTTTATCTGAAGACTTTTTGGTTTCAGATAAAATAACCCAAGAAATATTGCCTTTTCTTTGAAACTACCCACTTTTCAAGTGAGCAAAAGTATTGGAATAGACATTATTAAGTTAACTTAAAGTGAATAACATTTATAGCCTCGCCACGCTAGACCCTCCTAGTGGCAGAAAATCTTATACACTACCGTAGTAGTCTAGTTATGCTCAATGTAACTTTTGGCTAGATTTCTCTGAAACTGGCCGATGAATCATGGTGAAACAAAGTGACACTGCGATGATTCGGAGAGAAACAACCGGAAACAACAACAGGTTCCTATTCCCTTTTATCAAAGATGAGTGAAGAATGTGAGAAAACTTCAGCTCTCTTTAAATTATTTTTACAGGTAAGCTCCATAATCCACCATTTTGTTTAGTCATTCCTAACTTTCTCCGGAAGTTCCTACGGGAACTTTCCAGCGTCTAACTACGTCATCCTAAAAATGATACCGATTGGTTGTATCTGGACATGGAGGAGCAGCAGCTTGACTCAGAGTCCCTCTCAGATGTCCGAGCTTCTCACCCCATCTCTAAGGCTGAGCCCGGCCACCCTGCGTAAGAAACTCATTTTGGTCGATTTTACCTGTGATCTCATGTGGTCATGATCCAAAGCTCATGACCATAGGTGAGGGTCAGATCATAGATGGACCTTACTGGTCATCGAGAGCTTCGCTTTCTGACTTAGCTCCTTCCCCATAACAGATCAGTTTAGCACCCGCATTACTGCAGATACCACCCCAATCTGCCTGTCAACCTACCACTTCATCCTTCAGTCACTCGTGAATAAGATCTCGAGGTACTTGAACTCCTCCACCTGAGGAGCTCCAACATCCCCCTGGCCCGGAGAGGGCACTCTATCCTTTTCCAGCTGAGGACCACGGTATCAGACTTGGAGGTGCTGATCTTCATCCCAGCTGCTTCACATTCTGTTTCAAACCACTCCAATGAGAACTGGAGACCACTGTTAAGAGCACGGGGTGACTGTGACTCAGTTGGTAGAGTGGGTCTCCCAATGACCAAAAGGATGGTGGTTCGCGTCCCGGCTCTGGCTGTCCACATGTCGAAGTGTCCTTGGGCAAGACACTGAACCCTGACTTAGGGCCCAATTAAAACTGAAAGAACCTTAGAAACCTACTGGTGGATGAGTGTGTGTGTGAGTGCAATATAAGTGCAGACCATTTACCATTTACCACATCATTCGCAAAAAGCAGAGACGAGATCCTCCCACCACCGAACTAAACCCCCTCCCCTACCTGGCAGTATCTAGAAATTCTGTCCATAAAAGTTATGAACAGAATAGCCGACATCCCTGGTGGAGTCCAACCCTCACTGGAAAACTTACTACCGGTGACAAGGACCAGACTCTCGCTCCTTGGGTATAGGGACTGAATGGCTCCTAGTAGGGGGCCATCCTCCTGGAGTACCCCCCACAGGATACCTCTGGGGACACAATTATAAACCTTTTCCAATCCACATAACACATGGACTGGTTGGGCAAATTTCCATGCTCCCTTCAGCACCCCAGCGAGGGTATAGAGCTGATCCACTGTTTCACATCCGGGACAGAAACCACATTTCTCCTCTTCAATCTGAGGTTCGACCACTCTCGTATCCTCTTTTCCAACACCCTAAAGTAGACCTTAACAAGTAGGCTGAGGAGTGTGATCCCATAATAGAGCACACCCTCTGTTCCTGTTTTCTTAAAGATTGGAACCACTCCAGCGGCACTACCCCTGTTGTCCATGCAATGTCAGAGACATATCAGCCAAGACAGCCCTACAACATCCAGAGCTGTCAGATACCCAGGGTGGATTTCATCAATCTCACCTCCACAGAGTGACTTCACTACCTCGGCAACTTCTGTCTCAGAAATCGGTCCACCCGTTCCCCGGTCTCTCGGCTCTACTTCCAACCCGCAATCCATGTGGGATTAGGGGCTCGTCAAAGTATTCCTTCCACTGCAGTTGAAGATCTGCCTGACAGGTTTTTCTGCCAGATGTTCCCAGCAGACCCACACTACACGTTTGGGTCTTCAGCGTCATCCCCTGCCACCTGATCCAACTCACCACCAGGTAGTGGTTGACATTTCAGCACTTCTCTTCACCCGAGTGTCCAAAACAGATGACCGAAGGTCTGATGATATGACTGCAAAGTCATATCATCGACTGTCGACCGGCAAGCTAAGATGTCCTGGTGCCATGTGCATCGATGGACATCCTTATGTTTGAACATAGTGCTGGTTATGGACAAACTGGCTCAAGCTTAAGTCCAATAACCGAACACTGCTCAGGTTCAGATTGGGCAGAAGGTTCTTCACCATGACCTACTTCCAGGTCACGCTGTCATTGCCCATGTGGGGATTGAAGTCCCCCAGTAGGACAATAGAGTCCCCTTTCGGTGTGCTTTCCAGCACCTTTACTAGGGACTCTAAAAACTGTGGGTATTCTGAACTGCTGTTTGGTGCATATGCACCAACAACAGTCAGTACCCATCCCCCAACCTGGAGGCCCAGAGGAAAAAACATTTTGTCCACTGGGGTAAGCCCCAACATGCAGGCCAAGAGACTGGGGACTTTATTAATGTCACCACGGCCCACTGCCTCTCCTCTGGGGCAACTCCAGCAAAGAACAAGGGCCAGCCCCTCTGAAGGACTTGATTTCCAGAGCCGACGCTATGTGCCAAGGTGAGGCCGACTACATCCAGTCGATAGCTCCACCTCATCCACAAGCTCTTGCTCCTTCTCGCTCCTTCCCCACCAGAAAAGTAACACTGTCTCCCCTCGCAGGTGGTGAGCTCACAGACGACGATCCATATCTCTGGTTCGGGCTGGACCCAGCCGGACCCCATGGGTAAAAGCCTGGCTACCGGGCACTCTCCCACTGGCCCCAGCCCCAGGCCTGGCTCCAGGGTGGGACCATGGTAATCCTCCAGGCCAGGTACACAGAATCTTTTGTTTCTGGTCATAAGGCTGGAGAAAGGGAGTCGATATGTATAAACAAAGCATTGCGAGGCTACAGTGTGATAAGTGATAAAGTGTTTACACAAAACTGAATGGAGTTTTTCCTCCAACCCTAACATAGTAGGCTATAGTGATGCGCGGTTAGGGGGTTTTACAGAAATCCGCCCCGCCCAACCCGCATGATGTCACGTATTGATAAACCCAACCCGCCCGCTATCAACCCGCGAGCTTAAATTTGGCTATAAACTCACATAGTACATTCGCGGCATCTTTACCTTGCGCTTCTAATGTCATGTCATGAAGTCATGAAGCATAATTTTTGCCCCCAGCACATAAAATAGACTCCACCCACATCATCACTCTATAAAGCGAACACATACAATGTTTCCGTACAACCTTCGCATCGCCTGTTTTAATCTTCTCCCTGATAGAGTCCGCCACTTTCACTCTTATCTCTGAGTGTTCAGGGAGATTTGGTGCTAATAACAAATAACAAAAAGGTGGGATAAAAAAGCATTCAAAACAGGAACCGACGGGCTTGCACATGCGCGAGCCGAGCACACACACACACACACACACACCTCAGCGGGTATTGATTGTCCCTGACCCGCCCCACCCGCATCCGCAATATATATTAATACTGCGACCCAGCCCGCCTGACTTGCGGGTCACCCGCGGATATCCGCTGGCCAGCGGGTAGCCCTGCGCAACACTAGTAGGCTAATACATAACCTTATCCTGCATAAAAAATGTGCTAGTTCTGACCAACATTGAAGTAGCTTGAGCAAGCAATTAAAATAATTTTTACATAGAATAGAAATGACTATTAATTTGCTCTTAAAGATCAAAATTAATGTAAAACATTGGTCATAGATAAATAATGTTTTACACATCATATACTAATATACAGCGCCATAATTATTTTAATCGCATTTTTGTATGAAACCAAGACACAAAAAACAAATCTGTGTCTTCGGAAATCGTCGGCAGATTGCATCTTTGCAGGAAGCCGCATCCACCATTTTGTTTAGAAAAGCACTGTTATCGTTTCATTAATTGGTTGTTGTCTGCAAAGCCAGATCTTCAGCTGCCCCTGGCCCAAATTGCATACAATATAAGGTGTGCAAGAAATGTCCCAAACTACTTAGGAGGCTATGGAAAATTATTAGGAGGATCTGGGCCAAGGGTACAGTTCCACCAAGTTGGAAACTGGCAGAGGGAAGCTTTGTTCTGAAGGAGGAGAGACAAGGCAGCAAAGCAAAGCAGAAGAAAAGCAACCTAACAGTCATTTGGCGAGACGTTACCAACGCTTGTGTGTCAATTTCACAACCTCATCCAGGAAGGGCTAGACCAGGGATCGGCAACCTGCGGCTCTGGAGCCGCATGCGGCTCTTCAGCCTCCTTGTAGTGGCTCCCGATATGTGTTCATTTTGTTGCACAATTCCCCTGGGGTTTTAGTTGATACCATCTAAATAAAGTTTTATTTATTTATTTATTTTTAAAATAATTTGTCACTTAAAATATATGTCACATCAACGTCAGCAGCTGTCGCCTTTACTTGCTGGTGGGACCACGGCGGGAACCCCTACCACTGTAAGCATGAAGAGTGCCCAAAAAAGAAAAGTGTCAGAAGAAATAGAGTTTAATGCAGCGTGGACATCTGCGTTTGCATTCACCGCCAATGACGCTGGCTTACCTGTGTGCTTGATATGTAGCGAGAAATTATCAAACAACAAAAAAAGTAACGATGAAAGACATTCTCAAAGCAAGCATTTAGCATTTGCTGAAAAATACCCAACTGAAGACGAGCGCCAGAGAGCAAATTTGGAATTGCAACGAAAAGCTGAAGAGAGAAAACTATCTTTCAAAAAATGGATCAGCTCTCCACAGTCAACTACAGCTGCTAGTTTTTTGGCAGCTCAGGAGATCGTAAAGAGGGGTAAGTCATTCACAGATGGAGAATACATAAAAGAAATGTTTATTCAAATATCAGAGCATCTATTCTCCGATTTTAAAAACAAAAAGGAAATTGTTCAGAAAATTAAAGACATGCCTCTCTCTGCAAAGACCATTAAGGACAGGACCATTAAAATGGCAGCAAATATCAGTAGTAAGAAAATTGATGACATTAATTCAGCTCAAGCATTTTCAATTGCCTGTGATGAGTCAAGTGATGTAAATGACGTTGAGCAGATAGCACTGTTATGCAGGTACGCCAATGCTGATGGGCCTCGGGAAGAACTGATTGAACTCATACCGCTTAAGGGCCAAACTCAGGGGCAGGACATTTGTGATGCTGTTGTGAGTTATCTAAAAGATAAAGGGATAAACACCACTCACTTAGTGTCGGTATCTACTGACGGGGCGCCAAGTATGAGAGGAGCACAGAAGGGCTTTGTGAATTTACTTCAAAAGTCACTGGGCCGAGATCTGATGACATTTCACTGCATTATCCACCAAGAAGCAATTTGTGCACAAACATTTCCCCCTGAATGTGTGGAAGTAATGAACCTTGTTATCAAGATAGTGAACAAAATAATTGCGAATGGGTTAAATGGTAAAAGGACTGCACTTATATAGCGCTTTTCCACCTTCATGGTGCTCAAAGCGCTTTACATTAGCCTCACATTCACCCATTCACACACACACTCATACACCAGTATGATTTCTAAGGTCTAAGGGGTTCCCCTACTGGGGGCCTAAGTGAGGGTTCAGTGTCTTGCCCAAGGACACTTCGACATGTGGACAGCCAGAGCTGGGACGCGAACCGCCAACCTCTCGGTCATTGGGCGACCCACTCTACCAACTGAGCCGAAAACACGTATTCAGATCTCCTGCTGCACAACAGAGTCCGGTGGCTGTCCAGGGGGGAGGTGCTGAAACGCTTCGCTGCCTGTCTGGAGCACGTAAAAACCTTCTTGGGAAGTAAAGGCCTCGGCTATCCTGAACTGGAAGACCCATCTTGGCTGGAAAAGTTTTACTTCATGGTGGACATGGCAAGTCACTTGAACATGCTGAATAAAAATCTCCAAGGAAAGCAAAGCACGGCACTGCACATGCTGGAGGAGATTTTGGCATTTGAGCGCAAGATGACAGTATTCGACAGAGATGTACAAAATGGCACGCTCTCTCACTTCCCCTCCCTAAGAGAGTTCAGAGAAGCAAACAATCACTTAAATTGTGATTATTTCCACCGTGCCATTACTGCAATGCAAGCTGCATTTGGAGAAAGATTCAGTGAGTTCAGAAAGGAGAAACAGACTCTCTCTTTCCCTGTCGCACCGCTGAACAGCGACCCATCCCTGCTGAACACATCCGCATTCACAGGAGTAAGTAAGCCTGATCTAGAAATTGAACTGGCCGATATTGCGGATAAAGATTTGTGGGTTAACAAGTTCAAATCCAAGTTTATAAACTCTGTGATTTTTTGCGGCTCCGGGGACACACACACACACACACACAAAGTGGCTCTTTTGATAAAAAAAAGTTGCCGACCCCCGGGCTAGACCATTATCACATCCCTGCATCAATTGAAGGCATGATTACCAACTACCTTGATGGATTCCGACTCAGGTTCACATCAGGGCTCTGTACCACCAGCTGGATGGACCTCCAAAAAAGGGATTCCAACAGGGTGCACGATTCCCCCCATCCCCATCGGCTGTGGCTCAGTTGGTGGAGTGGGTCACCCAATGACCGTGAGGTTGGTGGTTCGCGTCCCAGCTCTGGCTGTCCACATGTCGAAGTGTCATTGGGCAAGACATTGAACCCTGACTTAGGCCCCCAGTAGGACTGACCTTTGACCTTAATTCAATTAAATTTTATTTATAAAGCCCTAAATCACAACAAAGTCGTCTCAAAGGGCTTTACAAAATCAACTACACGAAAAAGTCCCAAGCATCCCCTGTCCTTAGACCCTCCTTCTCGGCAAGAAAAAACTCCAAAACCCAGTGGGAAAAAGAAGAAATCTCGAGGAGAACCACATTGAAGGAGAGATCCACTCCCATGGACGGACAGGCTATAGATGAACGTCCATAAATAAATGCAGGAAGGGGGGCTGGTCCAGACAGGCAGGGGCAGTGGTCCGGGGTCACAGGTCGGCACAGGCGAGAAACTGCAGATCCTGTCGTCCATGGCTCCCGTGCAGACACTGTCAGGAGAGCCACCACTCCCCCCGGGGGGAGGGGGGGGGGGGGGGGGGGGGGGGACACCAGGTGACTAGTCATGAACAGACTTGGTATGAAAGATAGGTTGTAAAAATGACAGAAACAGGTGTGAGGGAGAGAAAGAGAAGAAAGAGTACTGGTGTAGTACGAGTGTGTGTGTGTGTGAATGGGTGAATGTGAGGCTAATGTAAAGCGCTTTGAGCACCATGAAGGTGGAAAAGCGCTATATAAGCGAAGTCCATTTATCTTGTTCCTTATGGGAATCAACCTAATGTTATCTGAAGCAGAGGGCATAACCCTGGGCCTGAAATTGGAGTCTGGTGTTGTGTAGCCAGAGCATTCATGGATGACATCACTGTAACAACTGTGATGCACTTCCAAGTGAGATGGGTGCTGCAAACATTGGGCAGTGTCTCCTCAAAGTCCAGGGTGAGGTCATTCTATCCTATCTCACCTGTCAGCACCCTGTTACCATGTACCATTTAACCTTGTGTGTAACAGCATTAACCTGTTAGCATGTACCATTTACACTTGTAACAGCATTAGCCTGTTAGCATGTGCCACTTATAGCCTGTTATCATTCTTACCAGTATGTAACAGCATTAGCCTGTACCATTTAAACTTGTATGTAACAGCATTTGCCTGTTAGCATATACCATTTACAACCCGTTAGCATGTATCATTCAAAGTATTATGTAACAGCATTAGCATGTAACATTTACAACCCGTCAGCATGTATCTTTTTAAATACTTTATTTCACCACCTCTAGAGGAAAGCCTGCAGCATTGCCACAGACCCTCCCCACCCGGGTCACAGACCGTTTTCCCCCCTGCCCTCAGGACAAAGGTACAGGGCCCTAAAAACAAAAACAAGCAGAATGAGGAACAGCTTGTTCCCCAGAGCTGTGGCCAGAGCACCCCCTCCACACACACACACGCACTCCAGCCCCTAAGTACTGACTGAGTCAATCACTTACACTGCTGCTATCTTATTTATTTTATTAGGGACCGAGCAACGCAGGGTCGACTTTTATTTATATTTATGGTCTTTTATACTTTTATCTATTTGTCTCGTTGTCTGTTTGTTTTAGCCTGCCCTTGAAAGTACCCAACAGAATTTCTTTGTACAGTGTGCAATGACAATATTTATAATATAATATTTAATATATTTATTTATGGATAGTGCCCACCAACCATACCTTTAACTATTTTTTTATCTATTTATTTTTTGTTTGTTTAATATTTTACCCATTCATTTTTTATTATTTAATTTGATTTTCAAATTTTTATTATTTGGAAATGCGTATGTGTGTTTGTATTTCTATCTTTATGGGGATATTGATATATTTACACAGTCAAACCATGTGGACCTCTGACACTATGGGGACCAAAAATCAGGTCCCAACGAGGGTTAAATATAAATAAATGTTCCCACTCATAAAATAGAAATGATGTGGCCCTATAAATACATTTTTTTTCCCGGAAATGAGGGAAAATTAAGCATGTATTTTTTCAAAGGTTTGATGATATGTTTACTTAATAAATATTTATTTTGATGTTTTTTATGTCGTATTTATTATTTTTTATATTTTCAGTTTTTATTCATAATTTAATATATATATATATATATATATATATATAAATATATATATATATATATATATATAAATATATATATATATATATATATATATATATATATATATATATTTTTTTTTTTTTTTTTTTTTTTTTTTTAAATATATATTAAATATTATTATATATTAAATATTTAATATATATCATTATTTAAAATGGTACTCAATGGTTGATTACTAACTTGGTACTCATGAGACAAGGAAACGAGTATGTATGTATGCGTTTTCTATAAAATATACAGAAAAAAAAAGTATAAGTAATAAACACATGCACTTAAGTGAAACATTTACTGGTCTCTGTCCCCCTCTAGTGGTCAAATAGCGCAGCATGCACTACCAAATCATAATCAATATTTCTGATGACCTTGGGGGAAGGATAGACTGCATTTTGCACCAGGTATTTGCCTCGATTGATGGAATTAGGGGATCAACAGGTGTTGAACATAATTTTAGATCAGTAGATGATTGTGTTTGTTGAGGTATGTTTAGAGTTTTCCAAGTTCAAGCTGTTTAAAGCTGTTAAAGCAATTGTCATTATTATTTTTATCAGTACATGACAACAGGATGTTTGGGTTAAATTTACATTACAAGCAATATATCTACACCAGAACACCTAAGGATAACCATGATTCTTCTCCAAAAGCAGGTCTTCACCCTGCAATGTTTTTGTGTTCCCATCACTTTGTGGACAAAAGACCAACCAATGATAAGCTGTTTCCAGAGTTGTGGTTGGGATACACTGGCTTTACCCACAGCCAAAGAGGTGACAAGTCACCGAGCATGCATGTTTTAGATGTATCCTCCTTCCACCACACCTAATTCAAATGGTAAACCTCTCATCAAGTTCTGCAGAAGCCCAATAATGACCATCGGGTGTGTTGGAAGAAAGAAACATCTAAAACATGCAGGATAGTAGCTCTCGAGGACCAGGATTGGGCACCCCTGATCTAAAACATGCAGGATAGAGTGCCTCATGGACCAGGGTTGTGCAACACTGATATAGAGGACAAAAAGAAAAAAACTAATGCTTCATCAAGTGTCATTTTAACACTACCAGTGGGTATGAATGAGTTATTTTATGGGAGGGGGGTTTGTATCTATACAAAAGCAGACATCTTAAAGTCTCTACTGCACATCAGATTTGAAAAGGGAAAACGTGGAAGTTTGCAGGTCCCCAGGAAGTTGATTGTAGTTGTTGGCTTCACACTGGTCCTTTCTGCTGCTGTCTCTTTCCTCAGATGAATACAGGAACACCTACACTCCTTTTCACACCAGTTCAATCACAAACAGTTATCAACAAGTACATTAATCAAAGAAAATCTACATTTCAAATCATAGTTGCTCAGTTTAGACTTTAGAATTAATAATCTGGATTATTTATTCCTTTAATAGATTTATATAAATATGACAATATATAACAAATTATTTTCTTGTCGTAATGACAACATTGCAAAATGATTAAACCATCCACGATGGAAAAATTGTTTTGTTTTAGTGTTCATGTGGCCCCTAGTACAACTATTAGTATTCGTTGACGATAACTGCAAGAACAGTTAAGTTTCCTGATGAATTTCATGACATGACAAAAAAAGCCATAACAATTGTAGATAATGTCTTCACATGCATCACACCAACCCATTGTTTTTACAGCCAAATACATTAAAATGTATGGACATTGTTGATTTAAAAAGGGCTCAGATAATTTACAAAGACTCATCATTTTCCTGTGAATCTACAGAAACTGTTCAAAGAAAGATCAAAGATCATATGATTACAGACAGAAACTAAACTTTCAACAACCTAAAGTGCCAACGACATTAAAGAATATGTGTGTTTCAGTTAAAGGAGTGAAATTATGGAATTTACTTTCAGATGACATTAAAAATAGCAGCAATAATTTTAATTAAAAAAAAGTTTAAGAAAACTAAACTTGATGGATACGGTCAGTTATTGGATTCTTAATAGCAGGCAGGGGTGTCAAACTCATTTCAGTTCAAAGGCCAAATTAATCCAAATTTGATCTGCAGAGGGCCAAACCAATAACATAATATGAAATTTCCAAACTTTGCTCTATGTTTTTGAGTAAAAAAAGCAAAGTTATGTGATGAAAATTTTCAAATTCTTTAATACAATGTAAATAACCGTAAACTGAAATTCCTGAAGTAAACTATTTGCAGTTTCAACAATATTATGTCTGAGGTTATCATTTAGACATGTAAATCACAATTTTCATGTGTAAGATGTAGATCTTTACAGATCACATTGGGATCAACAAAACATTTAATAACAGGTCAAACATGGTAAAGTTGACCTTCAGACATAAAAAAAAATCCTTTTTATTCAGGTTACTATTTTTTTTTAATGAATTTTCAACTTGTTCATATTTGTTCAAATACAGTTCTTAGATGTAAAACTTTTTTTGTGTATTTTTACTTTTTTTCACTCAATAACAAGGAGGAAAGCTTGGTGTCAACATTATTTATAGGTTTTTATTCTGCTATTATTTATATTAATTCACTGGTCTGGCCCATTTTCTATCATTAGGTTGAATGTGGCCCCTGAACTAAACTAAGTTTAAATGGATTCCTTTTCCAACATGTATGATCAGCCTTTCAAATTGATGCTTACCTACATATTGTTTTTCACTTTTTTAAGAACAGATTCTACAGCTAAAATTACAATATGCCATATATGACTTGAGCTATTACAGGACTTGAGTTGCCTAAGGAAAAAAAGTCTAAATGCTTCGTACTTACTTGTGACTTGCACATGTGTGACTCGGCCCCATCTCTGCAAAGTTCAGTGTTCCACGTTCTCAACAAAAGGTGTCCCACAGCACTGTTTCAGGATGGCTGGGTACAGGGGCGCAGATAGGTTTGTGAAACTGGGGGGGACGAAGATGCCAGCTAACACCCCCCGGCCCCACCATTCTGATTGGGGGGAAGTTATTACTCCTCAAAGACAAAAAATGCATTATCTTACCTAATTGTGATGTCTGATGTTCTCAAGTGCTATATACCACTGACATGACAGGATGATCAATATGTGTGCGTGTGTGTGTGTGCGCGTGTGTGTGTGTGTGTGTGCTACATGACTGCTCACTGTTTGTGTATATTTGGACTGTCAAACTTAATTACCCATCATTGGAAGAAATTATTTATTATATAAGTATTAGATAAATTATTATTATTTAATAAAGTTTATTAATGCTGATACTAATTCAAATCACTCACTAAACCAAACTGTTTTATTTTAACACTGACTTTCAGCACACTGATTCTTTCAGAAATTTCACAGGAGTGTAAAAAACATATAATGTAATTAAAACTTCTAACACACTAACAACAAACACAAAATAGGACACAGCCTCCATATACAAATTAAATTGTAAATAAGATCTCTCCATGAGAGTTTTCAATAATGGTCTCAAAACTGATTAAGTGAAGGATCCAAAAACCTCTCTCCTCCGATCCTTGCCCTGAATATATGTCTGGGGCATGTACAGGTGGAGGCAGAAGAAGGTGACAGTTTGGCTCTGGCCAGCTTTGTACGATTCCTACTCTCACGGCGACATTGCTTTGAACAGAAATTGCAAGGTGATTAACTTTTTTCATCACCAGCCAATGTGGCTAGTAGATTTTTTATTTTACTCCCCTATCAGAAATTCAACTAGCCATTTTTCCCCTGACCAAAATGAGACATACGCCTTCAAATTTCATTAAATTATTTTATTCAACCTTTTCCTCTTGAAATAATTCATTTCTTTAAACATATGATCTTTTTTTTTTTACATTTTCACATTTAACTCTTAAAACTTCTTGCTTTTACATTTTCTCACCTTTCACTGTTAACACTTCTTTACTGTTCTCACCTACATTACAATTTATACAATACATAGACTCACATCTTGTTGCTCTTACATTTTATCAATTGGTCCCCATATCATTTCTTCAAACATATGATCACATTTTTATTTATTTTTTTTGCATTTTCACATTTAACTCCTAACTTCTTTACTTTTTATCTCCACTGTCCCCACTGTAAACATACACTCACATTACATCTTGGTGTTGTTATAAACTTTCTTAAACTATCTCATTTCCTTAGCCTATTTGTGGACTCACCAACTGACCAAAGATAACACCAAATCCTCATATAAGCCCGTTATGATCAATTCATTTGGGCTTATTAGCATTCCTGTCAAACACACAAGTAGGCTGTAGGCGCACTGGCGCCCGCAATGGCACGCGTGCTAGTACGCGTGCCATTGCGCGCACCAGTGCGCTGCCAGAACGCGTTCTGTAACACGTGATATAATAAACACAACGCGTGGCTATGTGAACACTTTGGCTTTGCCATAGGGGCGCTGCCTGGGCCGAAGCAAGCAAGACAGGAAACAAAAGACAGGGGAAGGATAAAAAAAATAGGACGGTCATATGGTGGCGCCCCATAGAGGATGGGTACAACCGGGTCTGCACTCGCCAACAGCCAAAGTGGCTAGTAAGTTGTTTTTTTACCCGCCAAAATGGATTTTCACCCGCATTTGGCGGGTTGGTGGGTGTTAATTTAGAGCCCTGGTGATAACGTAAAGTAGCAGTTTACTTACAGCTGTTGCTCTTTGGAAAAAAAACCACATGATCGTTTTCTGCTTTTTAGCTCGCCTCATTATTCCATGCAGTGTTGGGGTCCTCCTGAACGTGCACCCTGGCTGTCCGAGTAATGCCTGTCAGACTGTTTGTAACCATGGCAACCAAAGTTAACGACGATGCCGCCGCACAGCGCAATAACCGAGTCACGTTATTATGTATGTTAATTCATATTTTGGTTTCTTCGTGATGCTTGACTAAGTAAGAAGTAAGTAGTAAAAGTTAAAAAAAAAAAAAAAGTAAAACGAAGAAGTAACATTTTTTTTCTTAAATAAAAGTGGGTGGGATGGATCTAAGGGCATTCAAAACTGGGTGTGTCATGACACACCTGACACCCCCGCTATCTGCGCGCCTGGCTGGGTAAGCTCAACACAAGAACCAAAAAGGATATATATATATGCACACATTTAAAAAAAACAACAACACACACATAGACCTAATACACAAATCAGTAAAGTTAATAAACTAAATACAGCAGTAGATTAAACAAGCACTGTAAAATAAATAATCAAAGATAATCATAATTACGCAAGACAGAACAAAAGTTTCATTGCTATAATTCATAACAGTAGTATTAAATTCATGTACAAATGTATATTGACATTCATTTACATGTTTTCTACTAAAGTGCACTTTTTCCTCCAAATCACTATTTTTCCTAATTAATTTTCAAAAACAGCAAGCCTAATAGGGTCTTATTAGCTGAGCAGGCTGGGCTTTTGAGTTGTTAATTTTAAATGACACAGTGCATTCTAGTGTTAAATGGCTGAATTTGACTACAATTCTGCTGGTCTGTTACAGTAGGTCAGAATGTTTACATGCTAAACATTAGCTTCTAAACAGCACTGAGATGAGGACAAAGCAGAAACATGGAAATCAGTTCACATGGACTCACCTGTGAGTAGATGGGACACACTTTATAGCGGGCAATCCAGCGGTTTAATGAGGAACATGTGTTTCTGTAGCAATAGTAATTAATTACAAGAAGTGCAGCACACATTCATGACAATATAAACAAGAAACTCACCGATAAACGAGAGACAGAGGCTGGAAAACTGATGTCTACACGCACAAGGATTTTTTTCTGTTTGAAACATTGTTTTGCTGGGAGAAAGTGAGTAGTTTTTCCTCTATTAGCTGATCTGCTACCGAGCACGGTAAGTCCCATAGACATATATACATAGATGCCGCATCGATCGGGGTTGCCCGCTGCTGCGACACGTCAGCGTGGCCGCCATATTGGATGTGGCAACGCAGCGCTGTGTCCAATCTACAGTCTATGATACTATATACTATATGTATATATAAAGTATAAAATAACGTGGATTTAAAACATCCCACCTCACAAAAGTAATGAAGCATATGTTCTCAATTTATTTTAAATGTTTTAATGATTTCTGGCGAACAAGATAAGATATTTTATACATTTTTCTGGCAACAAAAACACTATAAACAAACTATACACATGGGCTATCTACACTAAAATTCTACATAGACTATATACACACATATTTAATGAATATATAAACACACACATTACATAAAGCTATGTACACTATATACACAGACACATATATATAGATATGTACACTATAAACACACACATACACAGATATGTACACTATAAACACAGATATGTACACTATAAACACACAAATACATAGATATGTACATTATAAACACACACATATGTACTCTATAAACATACACATATACATACAGATATGTACACTATAAACATACACACATGTACATAGATATGTACACTATAAACACACATGTACACTATAAACACAAATATGTACACTATAAACACACATATATGTACACTATAAACACACATATACATACAGATATGTACACAGGCTATATCGCACTAAAAGCCTTTAAAGAGAGTGGTTTTGCACATTTTTTTTCTTGTGTTGCCACTCTGTAATGTCAGTGTTCTCAGTTTGGCGATGTGGTGCAGCCTTAGTTTGTGGAACACAGAAACCACTAGTGACATCAGCATATAGTGATGGTTGTCAATTCCACATTGTGTTTCCTGAATGTGCCCACCCAGACTAAACACATCCTCAGCACCGATGTCAGCCCGCACAAACTGACCGATTACGGACACATTGACAGCTTGCCCTGACATCGACTGGCGAATAAAACGCTCAGCTGATCTGACCACCCTGACTGTGCCCTCAGACGGTATCATCAGCCCCCCTTTGTTTTTCAGTATGAGCAAATGATAATTTTGATCAAGTGATGGGGGTGCAGCGTTGGTCACCAAGCTACCACGACAAACATCACATAGCAGCTTTTTCAAAATTTGCCGAACCACAAACCCTGCGATGTAGACAACGACGTTGTCGACAAGGCCACCAAATCGAGTTGGCAGATAGCTGTGGTCACATAGGATTGCAGGGACGTTGGCAAAAGGGGATGGAAGCTCTCCGGTTTCTTCTGTTTCGAGAGAAGATGTTTCCAGCGCAGACAGGAACACAAGTGTCATCCCGTACTACCACATTTCCTGACGTACTTGGAGACACCCCACACCGTACCATGAGATGGCGGAACATGGCTTGGAACTGGCCTGCTGAAGGGTTGTTATTCCAGCCGCCTGAGAAAACACACACATACAACACTTTCACAAATAACCTCTGTAGACTGACATTTTTTGGGAGAAAAATAAATAATAGAAATGCATAAATGTCAATCTGATGATGTAATGACAACGTAGTTACCATGGTGCCGTGCATGCATACAGACAGACATACAAACCTATAGTGAGAAAACTGAAATCCCTACCTGATACCCTGATTGAATTGAAGAGGAGCTCCAGGTGGTCTTGGCTAAAGCGGTAGGTGCAGATGTACCGCTGCCGTTGAAGCTGCTCAGCAATCATCAACATCAGGGTGTCAATGTTGATGACAAATCCCAAGACAGATAGATACCTTCACAAGAAATTTGTGTCAATATAATAATTTCATTGCAAAATCACATCTTGACAGCACTAAGTGTGCCTTTGTTCATTTATAGACATTAAAGCAACAAGGAACAATGGTCGAACAAAAGAGAACCAGAAAATAAAAGATCAAAATTGCTATACTTACCATTTTGATGCCTCTAGAAAACACTTAAGTACAAGAAAAACAAAACAGGAGACTGTAGAAAACATTGGAACCAGAGAATAGAGCATCATATGAACTTATGATGCAGAACAAGAAAACAGAATAGACTGGGCGATATATCTATAATGTCAATATTGTGTGAATGCACCAATTGTCATCTCTACAATATTCTCGAATTGAGCGCGAAAGCATAACTAGGCTTGCTAGCTAACATTAATATGTTCCACAACGTCGGCAAATTATGCTCTCAAAACGATGTTAGAAAAGACTAATCAAACAGTCTATGGGCAAAATACGATCAAAAGTAACGTCTTACCTGTGAAAAGTAATTCCCAGAGATTTGGTTTGGGTAGTACAACGATAATGACACTTAAAAGCAGCACATGAGTGAGGCATCTTCTCGGCTTGGAAGACAGGAAAGCTCTGAAGCTTGCCACATCCAATATGGCGGCGACGTTGACGTACAGCTGAGCCCTTGATGCGGTGTCTATGTATATATGTCTATGGTAAGTCCCGTGAGTGAAGGCGGGACATATGATTTGAACCGGAAGCAGAAGAGCGACACAGGAAGTGTAACCCGGGTCAAAGAAAACTAACACTGCACATCAAAATCGCTTCTATTAATCCATCTGTTACATATTCAAATGACAAATGTACATTTAAACCCCACACTTTAACATATAACAGAAAATGTAGTGTGAAAGGAAGAAAGAAAGAATTGAAATAAATAATAAATTCATGTAGAAAGAAATGTATACCTAAAAATACTTGATAATGCAATGATAATTACAAATAAATGATTGATTTATGTTTTATATAATACTAATCTCCTCAATTGTGCATGCTTTTCATATATATATATATATATATATATATATATATATATATATATATATATATATATATATATATATATATAGTGAAAAACAACAATATATACATAAATAGAAATACAAGGACATTACATTGTTATGTATCAAAAGCCTCACATTCACCCATTCACACACTCATACACCAGTAGCTTTCTAAGGTTCTGTTAGTCCTACGAGGAGACTAAGTCCAGGTTTAGTGTCTTTGTCCAACTGCACTTTGACATGTGGACAGACAGAGCTGGGATGTGAACCCAAAACCCTTCAGTCACTGGATGACCTGCTCTACCACAGCACATGCACGCACCCATGTGCGCAAACACACACGTAATATTAAATTCAATTAATTTAGGCTGACAGCTGATTGGCTGTCAGTCTGTGAGTGGAACAGAGTGGACAGACCTTTATTTTAAGACAATCATCTACAAAAACTCCCCATAAAAATAAAATTTCTTACTTTTATTTCATTTTATTTATTTTATTTTATTTATTACTTTTCTCCCTGAAATACACAGACAGAAAGACACACAGACATTTAGAAAATAAAAACTTTTTTTAATGTTAGATCATGAGTACAATGAAGTGATTCAAACATATTCTCTCTTCATTTCTCTCACACAGATGGACACACTAAGACTTTTCGAAATTCCATGTAAGGTTTGGGAGATATGACAATTTTAGTTTTTTTTCCTCTCATTGACAAAATGTCTCCCTGAACTCTGTTTGACACTGTAGCACGGAGCTGCGGCCACGCCCCCTTCCTTTCCATATTTGGCACAACTCTGTGTGTCTGGCTCCAGCACAGGAGCTGCTTTGACTGAAACTTTGATGAAAATGCCATATTATGGAGTATAATTTGCTCATTTTTAGATATGAGGGTTATAACGTGTTATGGCATGGGACGAAATCCACGCGTAAAGTCGAGGTCCCGATCCAATGCTGCTTGCAGCTTTAATTATTATTATTATTATTATTATTATTATTATTATTATTATTATTATTATTATTATTATTATTATATACTGGGTGTGATTTACTGGAGGGGATGGGGGGTTCACCCCTCCCCCCTCTGGTTTTGGACACCACAGTTGGGTCCTGCCATCTATGAGTCTTTCTGATGGCGTGAACACGAAATGCCCAAAAGAGGAACTTCACATGCAGGGAAGTCCAGGCAGAGGGGACAGGGGCCGGACCCGCGAGCCACCCCCCCCCCTGAGCCGGTTATGAGTGCCGCGGAGGAAATGCGCTCAGCAGTAGCACAAGCCAGACCCCCCTCTTAGTAATATACTGACATTCAGCGGGTCGTCTTGTCTCATCTGAGGCTGTAGTCTGTGGGGGGGACAAGGGACAGGGGCGGGGAACTGCCCCAACCTGACTCCCCCAGGTTACCCCCTTTGAATGTGTCCATGTGTGGATCTCATGCATTCAGTTTGACCAGACGCCGGCCGGAGAGAACTGAGAGAACAGAACTGAGAGAACAGAACTGAGAGAACAGAACCTCGGCACCGTGCCCTCACACACTGGCAGCATGAACTGCGCCATTGGATAAAACTATTGATTTTAAAAGTTTCTTTAGTGATTTGAGCCTCATTTATGTTATTCATGTGAGAATGAGGGTCAAGAACATCCAATGCAAAAAAATTTCTATGAAAATTATTATAATCATAATAAATTATAAATTACAAATCACACCCTGATCATATATGTACATAAATTACTTTAACGATAAGGGTATCAAGGTTCCAAGGCCAGGTTAGGATGTCTTAGCTCGACCAGAGGCACCATCAAACTGGTATTCTTGCTCCACTTGTAAGAGTAGAGATACAAAGAAAAGAGGGGTGGGGTGGTTCTCATCTCTTATAAAAACATCCCTGTCTCTTCTTATGATAAGCAGAACTCGTCACCATGGCTTACACTGTCTTCTCATCGCTAAAGCTGTTCTTAAATGATTGGTTGTATTTAAAGAATTTCTCTCTGTGTGTATGTTCAAAATTGCACAACACCCAGCACTATTTTTGTTCCCAACTGATTTGTTGTCTCTAGTCTCTATTTCTTAAGTGATTTATCAGCACTTATTATCATATTATCCTCAGTAGTTTAAAACTTACAGCAAAACTAAGGCATTTTTCTGCATCATGGAGTTGTTTATAAAAGCTTAGAGTAAAGTTGAAGGTCATTATATCAAAACCAGGAAAAAACAATGCTGATAAAGATCCATTTTCAGCAAATCTGTCATTAACTGAAGACAATGTCAGTGTCACTGTCATTGATCCACTAAGGTGAATCAATGTTGTAGAATATAATGGAGTTTCCATGACAACTACAAAGCCTCTGAATGTCCAAATGGGTCATATGTGATGACCATGAAAACATGAATAACTGTATTTTATATCAATAATTAACATATATTGATAGAGTTAATGGATCAGCAGGTAATAAACAGTTTCATCAGTTGATAGTTTTGGTCGCAGTCTCTGAGGGTAATTGAATTCAGTCCTCTCATTCTGAATAACCTGAGACCATGCCTTCAACACATGATTAAAATGAGCTCTTCTGTATCTAAATGATTCATCTGTGTTCTTTCACATGACTGTGGATGTGATTTCTGACGACATCGAGGACCGGCTGCTTCTAGAGACCGTTGCTCTCGGCAGAATCCCTGTCTTCCTCATTTTCTGCAAGAGCCTCCTTCTGAACTTTTCTCCCACAAAAGCGTACACCACTGGGTTTACGCAGCTGTGGAGGAGGCCCAGACTGTGTGTCGCAAACATGGCCCGATCAACAGCCATCCTTGTTGGGCACTGGTACAGCACAATCTTCGCCCTAATAAAGGTGTCGACAATCACTGCAACATGGTACGGCGTCCAACACAGCAGGAAAGCAACCACTACAAACACAATCACCTTCATTGCTCGTTGCTTTTGGAAGCCTCCGCGGATGTGAAGGAGGCGCTGGATAGTTGTTCCATAGCAGATCAGCATGATGTTCAAGGGGATGAAAAAGCCAAGACTGTGGCGGCAAATTCTAGTGACCAATCGCCATGTTTCAGCTTTGTCAGGATTGTAAACTTCCCCGCACACTATCTGAGTAGAATTTTGAGATTTGTGAGCGGAACTGAAGAATCCTGGCAAAGACAGAAAGGTTCCAACCATCCAGACAGAACCACAGATTGCCCAGCTGACCATCTGGCGGTTCGCGCGGTGAGCCTCCAGAGCTCGCACAATCACAAGGTAACGGTCCACACTGATGCATGTGAGAAACAGAATGCTTGTGTAGAAACTCAGCTCTTGGACGATGGTTACAATTTTGCACATGCTGTCCCCGAACACCCAGCCCTGTATTACAGACGTGGCCCAGAACGGTAGAGTCATAGCCAGTAGGATGTCAGCAATCACCAAATTGAACAGGTACAAGTCCGATGGTGGCAAAGACTGCTTGCTCAACCCTATCACCAGTCCGACAACAAGGTTTCCAGGAATGGCCAGGATAAAGATAAGGATGTAAAACACAGGGATGATAACTGTAGCAATGCCGGAGATGGAGAAGTGGTCACATGGTTGCGTTCCAGGGTTCAGGATGAAGCCAGTGTCATTATAAGTGAAGTTGAGTTCATCATACAGTTCACTGAAGTCAGTGATGTAGGACGATGCACCTTGATCTGAGGATGGCACAGAAAGATCCAGTTAGTCACACAGTAAATCATCCATCCATCCATCCATCCCATCCATCCATCAGTCCATCCACCTGTCTGTCCGTCTGACCATTAGAGGTTAATTCATTCATTTTATTACCCCTCCCTCCAAAGGGAGGCAAGGAATGTTGTTTTTAGTTATGAATAAATAAATAAAACATTTGTTTGTGCATTTGTCCATCCATTTGTTTGTCAGCAACTTTCCACAAAAACTAGTAGAGCAATTTCCATGAAATTTTCAGGAAAGGTGTGAGGTGGTCCAGAATACATCCCATTACATTTTGGTGAATATAGGTCAAAGGTCAAGTTTACCAAGATGTGTTTTCGCAATGATAAGAGATAGAATAAATCAGGGAAATTGTTTGTGAGGGGTGGGGTTTGCTGTAACTCATTCACATCATCATTAAGAGCCAAGTAAGAACATGACATTTTTTATTTATATCGTGTAACATAGGAGCTGAAGAAAGTGTAGAATGTTTGAGAGAGGCCCAGACACAGAAAAACAACAACACATGTAAGAACAAGTGGTGCCCAGCACAAGAAGCCCCGCCCCTCAAAACATTTGACCTTATTTGTTCTGTCTTATTGCAAAAACACGTGCAACTGTTTCTGAAAATGTTATGGAAATTAGTCCAGTAGCTTTTGCATAAATTTGCTGACAAACAGACAATGGACAAACAATACCCAGACATCCCAAGTTCCAAAGACTAATTTCAGGGAGATGCTTAACGACCCTTCCAACCCCCCCACCCCCTTTCTGAATTATTAAACAAAAACATGTAATTCATGAGTAAAAAAAATGCTAGAAAATCAATGAAGTGATATAAACTAAATATACAAGGTGTGTTTTGTGTGCCCAGACCAGGGCTATAAATTAAAGGCCTTATTGGAGTCCAGAGGTCACATGACTCACACACTATTGAACAAAAACATGTCATTTGAGTAAGCATTTGCTAGTTAAATTAAATTAATACTTATTAATGATTCATTTAGTTATGTATTGATTCATTCGTGTATTTATTTAATACATTTGAGATGAATATACAATTGATTTAATGGAGAAAAGTTTTTTTTGTTTTGTTTTGTTTTTTTTTGTCTTGCTGGTTGATTTGTTTTGAAACGGTCCCTAAACTACCCGACAGAGGAGAAGGTGCACATCTGTCAAATATCAGACTGAAGCAGCTCACTGGGCATAAGTTTGATCGGAGCGCCATGTATTTGAAGTAATCTAAGCATCATACATGGGGTATTGTTTTGCCTGTACGCTCTCACTTGCAGTGTTAAAAAAACTCCCTCGCATAGTCCAAAATCTGGAATATTTTATCTGACTCACGGGCATCAGTGAGCAACTATCGATATGAGGGAGACTCCCGGAACTCCCGAGAGACTTGGGATGTCTGCAATACCCCTTTGCCTTCTCTTCAGGGGGGTGGGGGAGGTAATAACACAACACATTTTACAGTGAGACACCTATCCTTTTCAAGCACCCACAGCATCCTCTACCATACAGGTTACAAAATAATGTAGCTATCAATGAAATATACGTAACTGAGTAAAAACACCCAAAACACTACGAAAGTACTAGGAGAGCGCAGACTCTGCCAAGGCAGGTCTGACCCCCCCCCCCCAGACACACACACACACTGATTACTACCAAACTTTTAGCAGTTGTTCCATGTGTCAGTATCAGCATTTACTGAACATTTCAGCCCAAATCCAATCATAACTTTTTGAGTAACATTGCACACAAATAGAAAGTTAAAGAAGCAAACTGATAAACCTCAAAACCCCTCAGAAGTAGAAAAAACAAACAAACAAAAACCCGCTGCTGAACACACTCTCCATATTATATGCAATTATTTACAATAATTCACTTCAAAAACACAACTAAAATCCCATTAAAACACTGTTGAAATAAATGTATGTCATTATTGCTGTGGATAATTCAGGAGTTATGGTCTTACAAAATAAAATAAAATAAAATCCTTGGGCTCCATTCAACCAATAGTTTTGACTGCTTTACAGCTTTTGTTATGAGCTCCCATATAAGACATTCACACAAACGCTATAAAACTTCAACGTGACGTTTTGTAATAAATTCAATGACCATGGCACACATTATATTTGTCTCTGTACAAATATATAATTTATTTTCAGTTTAATTTCATAATTGATCTATTTAAACATAAGATCAAATATACTGAAAAATACTCAAAAATACTGTATGAATATATACAGTAGTTCTAAGGGGAAATTCAAATGTTGCAGCCGCACAAGACAAGAGGCATCAAATATAATAAAAAAGATTGTTAAATTGCTAAAACCACTGTAAATGACATAAACATAATAATATATGAAGTGACACAATTACTTTAATCATATAGATCAGGTACTAGAACTGTATGAAATAAGTTCATCTGAAGCTGTTGTAAAATTGTAAGGATGTAAATACTTGCCAGTCATTGTGGTGTGTTGGATGGAGGAGATGAAGACAATGACTCAGAGACGAGGAACAAATCTAATATGTGAACAGGCCCCACCCCACTCCACCCCCCACCCCCCACACTGACAAACCCAAAGGATAGCAACTTTTAAATATAGTTAAGATTTCATTTAAATGTTTTATCTGTTACACATTGATGCTCAATTTTATGATGCTGTTTATTGTATTTATTGGCCCCTGAATACTTTATAAACCTCAAAACATTTAGTGCATGGAAGCAGAAGCCCCTCCCCCCAGACAGGACAGTGAGTTTACATTACAGATGTAGAAATAGTGTTCTCATTACTACTGGGATATTCATGCTAATTAAGTAACATTTACTGAGAAGTAAATTAAATTTATGTTTATGAGTGATCTTCAGATCCTGTCTGTGGGATTACTTTTCCTTTTTTATTCATTCTTATCGTGCAGTTACTCCAATATATCATATACTATAGTATATGTATATATACTGGTTGGGACTTGCTGTGGGGGTTGGGGGTGAGTCTTTCTGACGTTGTGAACACAAATGACCTGAAAGTGGAACTTCACATGCAGCGAAGTCCAGGCGGAGGGGGCTGTAAAGCTCACAGCCAGACCCGCGAGCCACCTTCTTCCCTTGACCCTTCTGGTCCACCTGGTTGTGGCGCACCGCAGCAGAGGAAATGTGCCTGGCAGGGTCACAAGCTAGACATGGGGGGAGGCTGACCCACACCAGCTGAGGTTGAATTAGTTAGTTTCTTTCCCTCCACTTAGTAATATTCTTACATTCAGCAGGTCGTCTCGTCTTGATCTGAGGTCGTAGTCAGAAAAAAAATGGGGGTGGGGCAGTGCGGTAAACTGCCCCAACCTGATTCCCACCAGCTCGACCCTCAGTACCCTCCTCCTGTTCATGCACTCAATATTTGCACTCAGAGAGTGAACATTTGAAATGTTCATTTAGTGATATGAGCTTCATTCATGTTCAGGATCAGAACATCCAACGCAAGGTTTTTTCTGTGGACCCCCCCCCCCCTCTCTCTCTCTCTCTCTCTGGTGTTTTGATAAAAATCACACTCTGTATGTATCTATATTCATCTTTATGCTTTGTTCATTCTTAAACCAAGGAATTTCCCCTAAACCAAACAAATCTGTATTCTGTCATGAGGTTTTTAGTCACACTGAGACCAAAAGTGAAAGGGAAACTACTGGTTCATGTAGGGTTTATGTATACAAACTGAAGACAAACAGCAAACATGTGTCAGTCTTTTTACTTTCACAGCATTTAAGGAGTTTTCATATCATCACAGATGAACCAAAGACTGTGGACCCTTTGAACTCAGGTTCAAAGGGTCTATCTATCTATCTATCTATCTATCTATCTATCTATCTATCTATCTATCTATCTATCTATCTATCTATCTATCTATCTATCTATCTATCTTCTGTTGTGTACTTTTAACAAAACCACAGAGTGTCTTCATTTTCAGTCTCAACTACTGCTTCAGAGGAAGTTCCACCTCATGACATGCATCTGTGTTGACACGAGTGACATGGATCACATTTCCTGTTGCACTTCTCATGTGTTTCAACTTCCAGAGTCACAATTTTATCATAAGAGCCTTGTACATTTGTGTTTGTTTCATCACTGCTGAGCCCATGAGTCCAACAGAATTATGAAAAATGTCTCATAGTCTGGTCCTGCTACACACATTTCACACTCCTTTATCAGCAGAACCTACTGGAAAACAGTCAAATAACAGAAGAAACTAAACAGAACTGAGTCTGTTTCAATAAAACATAAAGAACACTCAAATCAAATCAGGACAGTTATATTTCACTGATGAACAATGCAGGATATTTTAAAGAAAATTTTCAAATTCAACATAAAACCTTCAAATTGTAAGGTATTGTCTATATTAAAATATCCTCTTCAGACCCAGCAAAACATTTTTCTTCTGGATGAGCAATGAATGTTTCACTGCTTTATTTTTTAAGTAAAATAAAAACCACTGAAATGGACATTATGGGTTTTTTTTATTATTATAAAAATGTAACTGGAAAAAAACTATTCCAAATGTCTTTTCCAATTAAGACAATTATTTAATGTAAAATGGCAAAAATGTTTTCCTCGCTAACTCTAATGAGGATATGATTCATAAAGTAAAAAACATTATTGTTCCAAATAACATTCAAGATTTTCTTAAATGAAGACAGAGTTATTAGAACTTGTAGCGCAGAAGGCCCTCCAAATAAAAAACATTGGGTGCCAGAGGGGAGAAAGGAGTCATTCCATGGTTATTTCATTTATATTGTTGTGTCATCCATTGTTATTGAATGCATCGTGCACTGGTTCTATTAAAAAGAACTAAAAAAACATTGCTTTGTTTCCAGCTGTTTTTGGAGAAAAATGACTGGAGGTGGAACAACTGAGTTCATTGGTACTTCCTCATGCATGTCCATGACGCTTCTCTGATTGGCTTAGACAATGAATGTGTGAAGGAACATTCCCCCCTCCCCTCTAACATCCAGCTTGGTTTCGTGCCATCGCTTGTTTTGAAAAATTGCAGGAAAAAAAGGCTTTATTTCCACAGAAAGCACATGAACCAGTTTGCTCCACTATTTTTTGATGTTTGTACAGCAGCTACTGTGGCGCCGTCTTCTCTTGTAGATGCTAATGCTAATGCTAATGCTGTTTGCTGCAATGGAGGGTGGGCTGGGGGGAGCGTCACCTGCATTTCATGGGTGGGTATAACACCAGGTGGGTGACACCAATGTCCTTGTGACCTGTCGTGGACATGCTTTTTCTGAGTGGCTTGTTTCTCTGTGTTGTTTTCTATGAATGATGGGAAATACAGCCAGTGGAGGGGAAACACCACGCAGCAAACACAGCATGTGTTGGTAACTCTGGGTGACCCATCAGATTCCAAAAAGAGCATGGAAAAGTGGTTTTCATCAGAATGCCACCTTTAAATCTCACTTTGAACTGTCAAATTTCTAAATAACTTAATATGGAGAGAAAAACCTCAGCTGCTTACATCATTGCAACAAAAACAAAAACTCCCCTCCCCAATCACTATGTGTGTCAGAATACCCCACAGTTCTGTCTGGAGTCTGTCTGGTTCAATGGCTACCTCGCTCTCTTCCTGTTCACCTGAGTCTCCTGCATCCTTCTGTCTCATCACAGATCCTCTCCAGGATTTCATGATGTTGCGATTTGCAACTTCAATGCAAATTTATTATATCACTGTGAATTCAGCGTGATGTTGCAATTTTAACCAATCACTGAGACTTTCTCGCAAAATGTGACCATTTGCGACGTCTTGAGCTGCTCCTCCCGCTTTTTCCAGTTTACCTTACAGTACGAAGCAACACAACAAACAATGCACTAGTACCAACAGGTGCACTTGGAAGAGTACTTTTTTGCTGCATTTTTATCATCCAGGTAATATTTTATTTACCATATTTGAAAGGTTGCCTTAATCTATTTTTGTCAGAAACTGCCTCTACTACACAGTTCACAGTACTAGTAATATTTTTTGACTGACTGAGACATTTATATTATGTTTTATAACTTCATGTAGTGTTGGAGGTCATATAAACTTTAACATCTGTACCAACAGGTGCATTTGAAAAGAAAAAATATTTAGTTGTATTCCTCGTAATCACTTATTTGCCGTCTCAGTAAAAGGTAGTTTTGAGGACCATATCACAATGACTTTGAATTAATTTTCCAGTAACTAAATATTTTATATATTATTATTTATATATTATTATTATTATATTATTTTATTACAAAAAGGGAAAATGGCAACTATTTATCAGAACTTTCACTTCCTCCTGCAACAAAACCCGAAAAAGCACCACAACTTTCATTGCAATTTTTCAGAAAAGTTCATGCAACATCAATCTCAAAAAAGGCCCGCAAAATCCTGGAGGGACTGCTGCTGCCATTGTTGTTTGTGCTAAGGCTCACACTTGTGACATCACGCAGCATTTGTCCACTACTTCCTGTTTGTTTGGCAGTGCCAGCCAGAGGCCAAAGTTTATCAGCTTATAACTTGACCATCGCACAGTCTAAACCTTTCTTCTGTGTGTTGCAAAATATAGGTGATAAGGAATTAATCATTTATTCCACTTTTGCACAAAAAATGTGGCTTCAGTTCACCTTTAAGGATACATCAAGTTTTATTTCTTCATTTCCTTTTCATTCTCACTTCAACCATTGATCTGACCTCCTCCCAGTCTCTCTTTAGTTTGAATTTCCCTCCACACACAACTCTCA
Source organism: Siphamia tubifer (assembly GCA_020466265.1). Classification (NCBI taxonomy): domain Eukaryota; kingdom Metazoa; phylum Chordata; class Actinopteri; order Kurtiformes; family Apogonidae; genus Siphamia; species Siphamia tubifer. The sequence continues at coordinate 11,477,741 of CM035798.1, read as the reverse complement.
GGTGAGTCTCATCTGTAACTACCCCTCCCCCTCTTTACCAGAGATATAATTTCCTAATTTCCTGTTTTCTCATTTCCTCTTTGAAGGTTTTTGTATTTGTGAATGGACAAAAGTGAGGACAAATCTGAAGTCTAGATGAAAATGTAGTCTAGATCTTGTGGGTGATAAAATGATGTGATGGACTTTACAATGAATTTCAGTTGTTCATGTTGTTTCTAACTTATGTAAATCCAACTGTGTGAACCCCATCCAGCAACAGAATCACAACAAGTTACTGACAGTCAACAAGTAGTATCACGATAGAAACTAGATCCTTGTTGACCTCCACAAGTTGCACTTTTCACCTCATTGCAGGTTGAAGTTCAGTAACATCCCTGTTTAGTGAAGGTGGTGCATTAGAACACAGTTCTACACTCTGTTGACAATAAAACACAGCCCTCAGTCTGATGTTTGTCTTCACATCTAGATTCTGTGAAGCCTGATCTGGATGTTTTTTTAAGTCTGATGTTCTTGTCAGAAGTGGGTGTTACTGGTTCACACACACTGTGTTTCTTCAGCTGATGCTGAGGGACATTTTGGTCCAGATGTTGATGAGTCACATCTGTGCTGATGATAGGAGAGGGCAGAGGATGAAGATGATCTTTCATTATGTTGGTAACACTCAAAGTGTTTAGGTGTGTTATGACAATGACTCCCACTGGATTTCATTGTATTTGTTTTTGTATCACATTTCAGTTTTTGTCCTCTGTGGAAATGTTTGACACGTTCATGTTTAGTTTGTTGTGAACCAGTGATAAAGGATCTGTCACAGATTGTACACTGGTAGGGTTTTTCTCCAGTGTGAATGCGTTTATGGATTTTTAGCTGACTCACTGAAAAGAAAGTCTTTCCACACAGATCACAAAAATATGGTTTTTCTCCTGTGTGGACACGTTGGTGAATTTTTAGATTACTTGCTTGAGTGAAAGTTTTTCCACACTGGGAACACACATATGGTTTTTCTCCAGTGTGGATACGTTTGTGTGTTTTTAGACTTTCTTGTGTGGTGAAAGCATTTCCACACTGGACACACTTATATGGTTTCTCTCCAGTGTGGATGCGTTGATGTCTTTTTAGGTGACTTACTCTGCTGAAGGCATTTCCACACTGGGAGCAGTAATACTGTTTTTTTCCTGTGTGGATGTATTGATGTATTTTTAAGTAACCTACTTGTGTGAAAGTCTTTCCACACTGGTCACACTCGCATGTTTTTTCTCCAGTGTGGATGCGTTGGTGTCTTTTTAGATGACTTGTTGAGATGAAGGTCTTTCCACACTGGTCACACTCATAGGGTTTTTCTCCAGTGTGGATGCGTTGGTGCATCTTTAGGTGACCTGCTGAAATGAAAGTCTTTCCACACACTTCACAACTATATGGTCTTTCTGTAATGTGGATGCGTTGGTGTTGTTTTAGGTGACGTGTTGAATTGAAAGCAGTTCCACACTGGTCACAGTTTAATGGTTTTTCTTCAATGTTGAAGCATTGGTGTTTTTTTAGGTGAATTGCTGAGGTGAAAGTGTGTCCGCACTGGTCACATTTACACGTTTTTTCTCCAGTGTCGATGCGTTGGTGAGTTTTTAGTTGACTCACTGAAATAAAAGTCTTTCCACACAGATCACAACAATATGGTCTTTCTCCAGTGTGGATGCGTTTGTGTTTTTTTAGGTCACTTGTTGTATTGCAAGTCTTTCCACAGTAGTCACATTTATATGGTTTTTCTCCAGTATGGATGCGTTTGTGTGTTTTTAGATTATCTGGTCTGGTGAAAGTCTTTCCACACTGGTCACACTTATATGGTTTTTGTCCAGTGTGGATGTGTTTGTGAGTTTTTAGTTCTTTTGCTGAGGGGAAAGCATTTCCACACTGGTCACACTTATATGGTTTTTCTCCAGTGTGGATGCGGTTGTGTATTTTTAGATTTTCTGGTCTGGTGAAACTCTTTCCACACTGGTCACACTTATATGGTTTTTCTCCAGTATGGATGCGTTTGTGTGTTTTTAGATTATCTGGTCTGGTGAAAGTCTTTCCACACTGGTCACAACTATATGGTTTTTCTCCAGTGTGGATACATTGGTGAATTTTTAGGTCTTTTGCCGATGTGAAAGTCTTTACACATTGGTCACATTCATATTTTTCTGTTCTGTGAAAGCGTTGGTGCCTTTTTAGGTTAATTGCTGAGATGAAAGTCTTTCCACACTGGCCACACACATATGTTTCTTTTTCAGTGTGGATGTGTTTGTGTGTTTTTAGATGTTCTGGTCTGGTGAAAGTCTTTCCACACTGGTCACACTCATAGGGTTTTTCTCCAGTGTGGATGCGCTGGTGAACTTTTAGGTTACTCATTTGAGTAAAAGTCTTTCCACACTGGGGACATTTATATGTTTTTTCTCCAGTGTGGATGCGTTTGTGTGTTTTTAAACTTTCTGGTCTGGTGAAAGTTTTTCCACACTGGTCACACTCATATCGTTTTTCTCCAATATGGATGCCTTGGTGAATTTTCAAGTCTTTTGCTGAGGTGAAAGTCTTTACACATTGGTCACATTCATATTTTTCTCTATTGTGAAAGCGTTGGTGGACTTTTAGGTGACCTGCTTGAGTGAAAGTCTTCCCACACTGGTCACATTCATGTGGTTTTTCTCCAGTATGGATGTGTTGGTGTATTTTTAAGTGACTTTTGTGTGTGAAAGTCTTTCCACACTGGTCGCACTCATATGGTTTTTCTCCAGTGTGGACGTGTTTGTGAATTTTTAGGCCTTTTGCTGAGGTGAAAGTCTGTCCACAATGGTCAAACTCATAATTTTCTCCGGTGTGGATGCTTTGATGGGTTTTTAGGTCACTTGCTGTGGTGAAAATCTTTCCACACTGGACACAGGTGAGTGTCCCATCCATGTTTGCTGGAATCAGGTGATCTTTCTCCAGATTCAACTTTTAGGTTTCACTTGAAATCCACCTTTGTCTTCTTTCTACATCAAAACAGAGAAACAGAAGACATTTCACTGAAATGCAGATGCATTTGATGCCCCCAGCAGCATCAAATAAAATTTTGTACAGGGGACGGTCTAGGTATCCTCAATGTTACTTTTTCCTAGATTTTCCTGAAACTGGGAGACAAATCGTTGTGACGTAACAAAGGGTGGGCGTAACAGAGTGACGACAGAGCTGCAACAATTCGTAGAAACAACCATTGACATACAGTCACCTCCAGAAAAATTGGAACAGCAAGTCCAATTCCTTTATCTGAAGACTTTTTGGTTTCAGATAAAATAACCCAAGAAATATTGCCTTTTCTTTGAAACTACCCACTTTTCAAGTGAGCAAAAGTATTGGAACAGACATTATTAAGTTAACTTAAAGTGATAACATTTATAGCCTCGCCACGCTAGACCCTCCTAGTGGCAGAAAATCTTATACGCTACTGTAGTAGTCTAGTTATGCTCAATGTAACTTTTGGCTAGATTTCTCTGAAACTGGCCGATGAATCATGGTGAAACAAAGTGACACTGCGATGATTCGGAGAGAAACAACAACAACAGGTTCATATTCCCTTTTATAAAAGATGAGTGAAGAATGTGAGAAAACTTCAGCTCTCTTTAAATTATTTTTACAGGTAAGCTCCATAATCCACCATTTTGTTTAGTCATTCCTAACTTTCTCCGGATGTTCCTACGGGAACTTTCCAGCGTCTAACTACGTCATCCTAAAAATGATACCGATTGGTTGTATCTGGACATGGAGGAGCAGCAGCTTGACTCAGAGTCCCTCTCGGATGTCCGAGCTTCTCACCCCATCTCTAAGGCTGAGCCCGGCCACCCTGCGTAAGAAACTCATTTTGGTCGATTTTACCTGTGATCTCATGTGGTCATGATCCAAAGCTCATGACCATAGGTGAGGGTCAGATCATAGATGGACCAGTAAATCGAGAGCTTCGCTTTCTGACTTAGCTCCTTCCCCACAACAGATCAGTTTAGCACCCGCATTACTGCAGATACCACCCCAATCCGCCTGTCAACCTACCACTTCATCCTTCAGTCACTCGTGAATAAGATCTCGAGGTACTTGAACTCCTCCACCTGAGGAGCTCCAACATCCCCCTGGCCCGGAGAGGGCACTCTACCCTTTTCCAGCTGAGGACCACGGTATCAGACTTGGAGGTGCTGATCTTCATCCCAGCTGCTTCACATTCTGTTTCAAACCACTCCAATGAGAACTGGAGACCACTGTTAAGAGCACGGGGTGACTGTGACTCAGTTGGTAGAGTGGGTCACCCAATGACCAAAAGGATGGTGGTTCGCGTCCCGGCTCTGGCTGTCCACATGTCGAAGTGTCCTTGGGCAAGACACTGAACCCTGACTTAGGGCCCCATTAGAACTGAAAGAACCTTAGAAACCTACTGGTGTATGAGTGTGTGTGTGAATGGGTGAGTGCAATATAAGTGCAGACCATTTACCATTTACCACATCATTCGCAAAAAGCAGAGACGAGATCCTCCCACCACCGAACTAAGCCCCCCCCCCTGGCAGCATCTAGAAATTCTGTCCATAAAAGTTATTAACAGAATAGCTGACATCCCTGGTGGAGTCCAACCCTCACTGGAAAACTTACTACCGGTGACAAGGACCAGACTCTCGCTCCTTGGGTATAGGGACTGAATGGCTCCTAGTAGGGGGCCATCCACCCCATACTCCTGGAGTACCCCCCACAGGATACCTCTGGGGACACAATTATAAGCCTTTTCCAATCCACAAAACACATGGACTGGTTGGGCAAACTTCCATGCTCCCTTCAGCACCCCAGCGATGGTATAGAGCTGATCCACTGTTTCACATGCGGGACAGAAACCACATTTCTCCTCTTCAATCTGAGGTTCGACCACTGATCGTACCCTCTTTTCCAACACCCTCAAGTAGACCTTACCAAGTAGGCTGAGGAGTGTGATCTCATAATAGAGCACACCCTCTGTTCCTGTTTTCTTAAAGATTGGAACCACTCCAGCGGCACTACCCCTGTTGTCCATGCAATGTCAGAGACATATCAGCCAAGACAGCCCTACAACATCCAGAGCTTTGAGATACCCAGGGTGGATTTCATCAATCCCACCTCCACAGAGTGACTTCACTACCTCGGCAACTTCTGTCTCAGAAATCGGTCCACCCGTTCCCCAGTCTCTCGGCTCTACTTCCAACCCGGAATCCATGTGGGATTAGGGGCTCGTCAAAGTATTCCTTCCACTGCAGTTGAAGATCTGCCTGACAGGTTTTTCCGCCAGATGTTCCCAGCAGACCCACACTACACGTTTGGGTCTTCAGTGTCATCCCCTGCCACCTGATCCAACTCACCACCAGGTAGTGGTTGACATTTCAGCACTTCTCTTCACCCGAGTGTCCAAAACAGATGACCGAAGGTCTGATGATATGACTGCAAAGTCATATCATCGACTGTCGACCGGCAAGCTACGATGTCCTGGTGCCATGTGCATCGATGGACATCCTTATGTTTGAACATAGTGCTGGTTATGGACAAACTGGCTCAAGCTTAAGTCCAATAACCGAACACTGCTCAGGTTCAGATTGGGCAGAAGGTTCTTCCCCATGACCTACTTCCAGGTCACACTGTCATTGCCCATGTGGGCATTGAAGTCCCCCAGTAGGACAATAGAGTGCCCTTTTGGTGTGCTTTCCAGCACCTTTACTAGGGACTCTAAAAACTGTGGGTATTCTGAACTGCTGTTTGGTGCATATGCACCAACAACAGTCAGTACCCATCCCCCAACCTGGAGGCCCAGAGGAAAAAACATTTTGTCCACTGGGGTAAGCGCCAACATGCAGGCCAAGAGACTGGGGACTTTATTAATGTCACCACGGCCCACTGCCTCTCCTCTGGGGCAACTCCAGCAAAGAACAAGGGCCAGCCCCTCTGAAGGACTTGATTTCCAGAGCCGACGCTATGTGCCAAGGTGAGGCCGACTACATCCAGTCGATAGCTCCACCTCATCCACAAGCTCTTGCTCCTTCTCGCTCCTTCCCCACCAGAAAAGTAACACTGTCTCCCCTCGCAGGTGGTGAGCTCACAGACGACGATCCATATCTCTGGTTCGGGCTGGACCCAGCCGGACCCCATGGGTAAAAGCCTGGCTACCGGGCACTCTCCCACTGGCCCCAGCCCCAGGCCTGGCTCCAGGGTGGGACCATGGTAATCCTCCAGGCCAGGTACACAGAATCTTTTGTTTCTGGTCATAAGGCTGGAGAAAGGGAGTCAATATGTATAAACAATGTACTCATTGCGAGGCTACAGTGTGATAAGTGATAAAGTGTTTACACAAAACTGAATGGAGTTTTTAGTAGGCTATAGTGATGCGCAGTTAGGGGGTGTTACAGAAATCCGCCCCGCCCAAACCCAAGACGTGGCTAGGCCCGCCCCGCCCAACCCGCATGATGTCACGTATCGATAAACCCAACCCGCCCGGTATCAACCCGCAAGCTTAAATTTGGCTCTTAACTCACATAGTACATTCGCGGCATCTTTACCTTGCGCTGCTAATGTTAAAAGTCATGAAGCATAATTTTTGCCTCCTTTCTAACGTGTCAATATGCACTCCAGCACATGAAATAGACTCCACCCACATCATCACTCTATAAAGCGAACACATACAACGTTTCCGTACAACCTTCGCATCGCCTGTTTTAATCTTCTCCCTGATCAAGTCCGCCATTTTCACTCTTATCTCTGAGTGTTCAGGGAGATTTGGCGCTAATAACAAATAACAAAAAGGTGCGATAAAAAAGCATTCAAAACAGGAACTGACGGGCTTGCACATGCGCGAACCGAGCACACACACACCTCAGCGGGTATTGATCGTCCCTGACCCGCCCCACCCGCATTCGCAATATATATTAATACTGCGACCCAGCCCGCCCGACTCGCGGGTCACCCGCGGATATCCGCTGGCCAGCAGGTAGCCCGCGCAACACTAGTAGGCTAATACATGACCTTATCCTGCATAAAAAATGTGCTAGTTCTGACCAACATTGAAGTAGCTTGAGCAAGCAATTAAAATAATTTTTACATAGAATAGAAATGACTATTAATTTGCTCTTAAAGATCAAAATTAACGTAAAACATTGGTCATAGATAAATAATGTTTTACACATCATATACTAATATACAGCACCATAATTATTTTAATCACATTTTTGTATGAAACCAAGACACAAAAAACAAATCTGTGTCTTCGGAAATCGTCGGCAGATTACATCTTTGCAGGAAGCCGCATCCACCATTTTGTTTAGAAAAGCACTGTTATCGTTTCATTAATTGGTTGTTGTCTGCAAAGCCAGATCTTCAGCTGCCCCTGGCCCAAATTGCATACAATATAAGGTGCGCAAGAAATGTCCCAAACTACTTAGGAGGCTGTGGAAAATTATTAGGAGGATCTGGGCCAAGGGTACAGTTCCACCAAGTTGGAAACTGGCGGAGGGAAGCTTTGTTCTGAAGGAGGAGAGACAAGGCAGCAAAGCAAAGCAGAAGAAAAGCAACCTAACAGTCATTTGGCGAGACGTTGCCAACACTTGTGTGTCAATTTCACAACCTCATCCAGGAAGGGCTAGACCAGGGATCGGCAACCTGCGGCTCTGGAGCCGCATGCGGCTCTTCAGCCTTCTTGTAGTGGCTCCCGATATGTGTTCATTTTGTTGCACAATTCCCCTGGGGTTTTAGTTGATACCATCTAAATAAAGTTTTATTTATTTATTTATTTTTAAAATAATTTGTCACTTAAAATATATGTCACATCAACGTCAGCAGCCGTCGCCTTTACTTGCTAGTGGGACCACGGCGGGAACCCCTACCACTGTAAGCATGAAGAGTGCCCAAAAAAGAAAAGTGTCAGAAGAAATAGAGTTTAATGCAGCGTGGACATCTGCGTTTGCATTCACCGCCAATGACGCTGGCTTACCTGTGTGCTTGATATGTAGCGAGAAACTATCAAACAACAAAATAAGTAACGATGAAAGACATTTTCAAAGCAAGCATTTAGCATTTGCTGAAAAATACCCAACTGAAGACGAGCGCCAGAGAGCAAATTTGGAATTGCAACGAAAAGCTGAAGAGAGAAAACTATCTTTCAAAAAATGGATCAGCTCTCCACAGTCAACTACAGCTGCTAGTTTTTTGGCAGCTCAGGAGATCGTAAAGAGGGGTAAGTCATTCACAGATGGAGAATACATAAAAGAAATGTTTATTCAAATATCAGAGCATCTATTCTCCGATTTTAAAAACAAAAAGGAAATTGTTCAGAAAATTAAAGACATGCCTCTCTCTGCAAAGACCATTAAGGACAGGACCATTAAAATGGCAGCAAATATCAGTAGTAAGAAAATTGATGACATTAATTCAGCTCAAGCATTTTCAATTGCCTGTGATGAGTCAAGTGATGTAAATGATAGCAGATAGATAGCAAATGGTAAATGGACTGCACTTATATAGCGCTTTTCCACCTTCATGGTGCTCAAAGCGCTTTACATTAGCCTCTCATTCACCCATTCACACACACACTCATACACCAGTAGGTTTCTAAGGTCTATGGTAAGTCCTACTGGGGGCCTAAGTCAGGGTTCAGTGTCTTGCCCAAGGACACTTCGACATGTGGACAGCTAGAGCCGGGACGCGAACCGCCAACCTCTCGGTCATTGGGCGACCCACTCTACCAACTGAGCCACAGCCACCCCTGCACTGTTATGCAGGTACGCCAATGCTGATGGGCCTCGGGAAGAACTGATTGAACTCATACCGCTTAAGGGCCAAACTCGGGGGCAGGACATTTGTGATGCTGTTGTGAGTTATCTAAAAGATAAAGGGATAAACACCACTCACTTAGTGTCGGTATCTACTGACGGGGCGCCAAGTATGAGAGGAGCACAGAAGGGCTTTGTGAATTTACTTCAAAAGTCACTGGGCCGAGATCTGATGACATTTCACTGCATTATCCACCAAGAAGCAATTTGTGCACAAACATTTCCCCCTGAATGTGTGGAAGTAATGAACCTTGTTATCAAGATAGTGAACAAAATAATTGCGAATGGGTTAAGCCACCGACAGTTTTGTTCATTGTTAGAAGAAGTCGAAAACACGTATTTAGATCTCCTGCTGCACAACAGAGTCCGGTGGCTGTCCAGGGGGGAGGTGCTGAAACGCTTCGCTGCCTGTCTGGAGCACGTAAAAACCTTCTTGGGAAGTAAAGGCCTCGGCTATCCTGAACTGGAAGACCCATCTTGGCTGGAAAAGTTTTACTTCATGGTGGACATGACAAGTCACTTGAACATGCTGAATAAAAATCTCCAAGGAAAGCGAAGCATGGCACTGCACATGCTGGAGGAGATTTTGGCATTTGAGCGCAAGATGACAGTGTTCGACAGAGATGTACAAAATGGCACGCTCTCTCACTTCCCCTCCCTAAGAGAGTTCAGAGAAGCAAACAATCACATAAATTGTGATTATTTCCACCGTGCCATTACTGCAATGCAAGCTGCATTTGGAGAAAGATTCAGTGAGTTCAGAAAGGAGAAACAGACTCTCTCTTTCCCTGTCGCACCGCTGAACAGCGACCCATCCCTGCTGAACACATCCGCATTCACAGGAGTAAGTAAGCCTGATCTAGAAATTGAACTGGCCGATATTGCGGATAAAGATTTGTGGGTTAACAAGTTCAAATCCAAGTTTATAAACTCTGTGATTTTTTGCGGCTCCGGGGACACACACACACACACAAAGTGGCTCTTTTGATAAAAAAGGTTGCCGACCCCTGGGCTAGACCATTATCACATCCCTGCATCAATTCATGGCATGATTACTAACTACCTTGATGGATTCCGACTCAGGTTCACATCAGGGCTCTGTACCACCAGCTGGATGGACCTCCAAAAAAGGGATTCCAACAGGGTGCACGATTCCCCCCATCCCCATCGGCTGTGGCTCAGTTGGTGGAGTGGGTCACCCAATGGCCGTGAGGTTGGTGGTTCGCGTCCCAGCTCTGGCTGTCCACATGCCGAAGTGTCCTTGGGCAAGACATTGAACCCTGACTTAGGCCCCCAGTAGGACTGACCTTTGACCTTAACAACCTACTGGTGTAGTATGAGTGTGTGTGTGAATGGGTGAATGTGAGGCTAAGTAAAGCGCTTTGAGCACCATGAAGGTGGAAAAGCGCTATATAAGCGAAGTCCATTTATCTTGTTCCTTATGGAAATCAACCTACTGTTATCCGAAGCAGAGGGCATAACCCTGGGCCCGAAATTGGAGTCTGGTGTTGTGTAGCCAGAGCATTCATGGATGACATCACTGTAACAACTGTGATGCACTTCCAAGTGAGATGGGTGCTGCAAACATTGGGCAGTGTCTCCTCAAAGTCCAGGGTGAGGTCACCTGTCAGCACCCTGTTACCATGTACCATTTAACCTTGTGTGTAACAGCATTAACCTGTTAGCATGTACCATTTGCACTTGTAACAGCATTAGCCTGTTAGCATGTGCCACTTATAGCCTGTTAACATGTATCATTCTTACCAGTATGTAACAGCATTAGCCTGTACCATTTAAACTTGTATGTAACAGCATTAGCCTGTTAGCATATACCATTTACAACCCATTAGCATGTATCATTCAAAGTATTATGTAACAGCATTAGCATGTAACATTTACAACCCGTCAGCATGTACCGTTTCAACTTGAGAGAGAGAGAGACAGAGCGACAGAGAGAGATTAAAGAGAACTGCAGTTGTGTTGTTGTTCAGTTAAGAAGTTTATCAGTGCAAGTTGTGACTGTAACTGCAACCTATGTTCCTGTCCATTTAGTCCAATAATAAAACTGAAAAACTGAACTCTAATCTGTCCGTTACAGTCCATCAAGGTCAAAACACAGCAGGAAGGACTGATAAGGACGTCCTGTGTTTACATTTCACACACAAGCTCTTAACAAACTTTGCACTACATACAAAATAAACCCCCTCTTGCTCCACTAGTAAAATAGAAATGATGTGGCCCTATAAATACGTTAATTTGTTTTTCCAGAAGTCCTCATGAAGCATGGGGGAAACAGGTGCAAAGTGAAACATGCGTTTCAAAGGTTCAAAGATGCATTTACTTTTTCAAAAAGTATTTATTTATCTTTTTAAATACTTTATTTCACCACCTCTAGAGGAAAGCCTGCAGCATTGCCACAGACCCTCCCCACCCGGGTCACAGACCATTTTCCCCCCTGCCCTCAGGACAAAGGTACAGGGCCCTAAAAACAAAAACAAGCAGAATGAGGAACAGCTTGTTCCCCAGAGCTGTGGCCAGAGCACCCCCTCCACACACACACACGCACTCCAGCCCCTAAGTACTGACTGAGTCAATCACTTACACTGCTGCTATCTTATTTATTTTATTAGGGACCGAGCAACGCAGGGTCGACTTTTATTTATATTTATGGTCTTTTATACTTTTATCTATTTGTCTCGTTGTCTGTTTGTTTTAGCCTGCGCTTGAAAGTACCCAACAGAATTTCTTTGTACAGTGTGCAATGACAATATTTATAATATAATATTTATAATTATTTATGGATAGTGCCCACCAACCATACCTTTAACTATTTTTTATCTATTTATTTTTTGTTTGTTTAATATTTTACCCATTCATTTTTTATTATTTAATTTGATTTTCAAATTTTTATTATTTGGAAATGCGTATGTGTGTTTGTATTTCTATCTTTATGGGGATATTGATATATTTACACAGTCAAACCATGTGGACACTATGGGGACCAAAATTCAGGTCCCAACGAGGGTTAAATATAAATAAATGTTCCCACTCGTAAAATAGAAATGATGTGGCCCTATAAATAAATTTTTTTTCCCGGAAATTAGGGAAACAGGTGCAAAATTAAGCATGTATTTTTTCAAAGGTCTGATGATATGTTTACTTAAAAAATATTTATTTTGATGTTTTTTATGTCGTATTTATTATTTTTTATATTTTCAGTTTTTATTCATAATTTTTTAAAAAATAATAAAAAAAAAATAATAAATTAAAAAATAAATACATATATATATATATATATATATATATATATATATATATATATATATATATATATATATATATATGTAAATGACAATTATTTTTTATTTATGCATAATTTTTTTTTTATTTAATTTTGAAATTGTTATCATTATTTAAAAAAAAAAAAAAAAAAGGAATTACATTCACTACCCAATGGTACTCAATGGTTGATTACTAACTTGGTACTCATGAGACATGGAAGCGAGTATGTATGTATGCGTTTTCTATAAAATATACAGAAAAAGAAGTATAAGTAATAAACACATGCACTTAAGTACAGAAACATTTACTGGTCTCTGTCCCCCTCTAGTGGTCAAATAGCGCAGCATGCACTACCAAATCATAATCAATATTTCTGATGACCTTGGGGGAAGGACAGACTGCATTTTGCACCAGGTATTTGCCTCGATTGATGGAATTAGGGGATCAACAGGTGTTGAACATAATTTTAGATCAGTAGATGATTGTGTTTGTTGGAGTATGTTTAGAGTTTTCCAAGTTCAAGCTGTTTAAAGCTGTTAAAGCAATTGTCATTATTATTTTTATCAGTACATGACAACAGGATGTTTGGGTTAAATTTACATTACAAGCAATATATCTACACCAGAACACCTAAGGATAACCATGATTCTTCTCCAAAAGCAGGTCTTCACCCTGCAATGTTTTTGTGTTCCCATCACTTTGTGGACAAAAGACCAACCAATGATAAGCTGTTTCCAGAGTTGTGGTTGGGATACACTGGTTTTACCCACAGCCAAAGAGGTGACAAGTCACCGAGCGGACCACTGTCTCCACAAAGAAACTAAGTAAACTTCAATCTGATGGTAAGTTCAGCAACTTTACCTATAAAATGAAAGCCTTTGCTATGAAACTGACAATCCTGTTATTTGTGAAGAAGTTATTATACCCTAACATTGCTACCAGTGTTTTGCTAAAACAGCTGATAGGAGATGGGACAAACAATGTTCACCATATAGACTAACGCTCCACCTTTGCTTGTACTGCATGTGTACATTGGGTTGATAGTCTACAGTGCTCTGTGTGTAGGGTTGACAAACATCCCTTGAAATTTGCTTTCAGATACACAAGCACCAGATTTGATTTTGAAAAAAGGAGAAATATCAAGTTTTATTTATTTTAACTTTTATAATATTTTATTTTAGTTTCAAGTTGTAGAAGAAGGAGTGACATACTTGGTCAGGCTCTGTTTGCACTATTTTCAGTCTGTATTGACAGAGAAAAACTTTGTTTAGCACATATTGTCTGCACTTGAAAAAAGGAGAAATATATAATTTTAGACACTAGACTGCATTTAAACTCAGTGACTTTATCAGATTATTGGAGGAAAGGTTACATCCCCAGAGGCCTGAGGATCAAAAAATTCCCTTCCCATGGGGGAGACGACAAAAAACCCTTCAGGGATAGGTGGGAAGCCACTCTCAATAAGTGTTCATCAGACTTAATGCTCCTGCTGATTGAAGAGTCGAATAAAGACAGAGAAGAACTCAAGAAACAGATTGCAGAGGTGAGAAAGACAATAGAAGAACATCCAGCTTCTACCATCAAACAACAACTTGATGAGAAACTAAACACTGACCTCATAAAGTACACTCAAAATGTTACAGAAGATAAGATACGGAAGTTCCAGAGGGATGCCACAGATTATAATGAAGGCAAAGTGTATAGTTGGCATAAAAGACCACAGAGGGTTATAGATGCAGGGCTTTCTTCAAAGACAAGACCTAGAACAGTCTCCTTTAACTTCACCAGCAGTGAAGAAGAGGACAATATGATGGCATCTGGACCTGAGACTACTCAAGATGATTTTTTTAGAATACGCAACATACCACAACAGAGGAGGCGGTACCTGGAGACGAGGTCGCGGGCGTGGACAACCCAGAGGCAGAGGAAGAGGAAAATACGGAGGGGCAGAAGGAAACCTAGAGCCCAGGATAACAAGGAGCAGGACCAGACACACGCCGTAATCAACATCTCTGGCAAGAACCTGTCTAGTGAGAGCATCCAAGTCCTTTCCAAAGGACTTTCCTTTGCCCCTACCCACTCAGCCAAACAATTTGATACGAAGATTGACCTGTTTCGATTCTACAGGAATCTACATCTTAGGACTTGGTACAAACAAAATGCCACAACATCAGCAAACCCTACTGCTACAGGTCAGTCTGATTCTTGTATTAGGGGGGGGTCTCTTTAGGCCCAAATCTACGTTTTGCCCTCTAGTTCATAATGCAGCATTACATATGTTTGCTAAAAAAGTTAACTTTGATATAGATAATCTTTTTAATAATAAGAGGTCTCATAAGCAAAGCAACCTTAGCCACAAAGAGAGAATAGCTTTGGATGCTTTATCCAGCAATGATGATATTATAATTAAAAAGGCAGATAAGGGAGGTGCTGTGGTTGTATGGGGAAAGGACATGTATGTTAAAGAAGCTTTCCGTCAATTGAACAACACAGAGTTTTACCAACCATTAGCTTCTAATCCAACACAGACACTTATACTGGAATTGGGTGAAATTCTATCGGAGGCAAAAGATAATGGTTGGATATCTGAGCCTGAATTTAAGTTTCTGTTTAATGAAAATCCAAAAATGGCATCTTTCTATATGCTACCTAAGATACATAAATGCCTTGAGAACCCCCCTGGTAGGCCTGTGATTTCTGGAAATGAAAGCCTCACTGAACCAGTATCTAAGTACATTGACTATTTCATTAAGCCTTTTTTGTCTTCACTTCCTGCTTATCTACAAGACACAACAGATGTTTTAAACAGACTGGAGGAACTGCAGAATATTGACTGTGATACCTTTCTTGTGACAATGGATGTGGAAGCATTGTATACCAACGTACATCAACAAGGTCTGGATGCTCTCTCACACTTTTTAAGTACACGTCCTGTAACTGAAATGCCACCAACTGATTTTTTACTTTCCCTGACAGAATGGACCCTGAACAATAACGTCTTTATTTTCCAGGGTAAGGTCTTCAAACAGACCAAAGGATGTGCTATGGGGGCATGTTTTAGTCCTTCATATGCTGGTCTGTTCTTGGGCAAATGGGAGGAAGATGTTTTAAATAGTGACCAAAATGTGTTTTTAAAGCACATAGTGTGGTATGGGCGTTATATTGATGATCTTTGTCTTTTGTGGTCAGGTTCAGAAACTCAATTAATGGAATTTCATGCATTCCTTAATAGTATCAATCCAAACATTAGGAGTACAGTAAAGTACTCATTGGAGTACAGTAAAGAAAAAATTAATTTTCTAGACCTTACCATCTCTAAAGATGAACAAGGTGGTTTACATACATCTATATACAGGAAACCAACTGATAGGAATACTATTTTTACATGCGAGAAGTTTCCATCCTACCTGGCTTAAAGACAATGTACCTTATGAACAGCTTCAAAGAGTGAGGCGTATCTGTGACCAAGATGAGGTATTTGAAAGGGATGCTCAAAAAATGATGTGTAGGTTTGTAGATCGTGGTTATAAAAACACCTCCCTTCAAAAAGCCTATATACAGGCGAAACACATGGATAGAGCATCTTTATTGAGAACAAAGACAGCTGTAGTACCTAAGGATAGATTAATATTTGTCACAAGATACAGTACAGAGGCTCATCAAATTAAACAGATTATTACTAAGAATTGGGGTATCATCCAGAGTGATGAAGCATTAAGACCCATCTTTCCTGACCCTCCTCTAGTAACTTTTAGAAGAAGCCCTACCTTGCATGACAAACTTGTCCACAGCCACCTGAAACCAGACTTGTCACAAACCAGTTTGCCTATTGGGTGTTTTAAATGTCATCATTGCAATCACTGTCCTAATGTTTTACAAGCCCTTACTTTCCAAGATTCAGTCTCTCTGAAGCAGTATAAGATCAATCATTTTATTAACTGTAAAACTACTTTTGTCATTTATAGGTTGGAATTTCCCAGTTGTAATGTGTTCTACGTAAGTAGAACCAAAAGACGCTTACAAGACAGACTGGCGGAACACAAATACGCAATTCGCACTGGCAATTTAAAATATCCCATGGCAAAACATTACAGTGAACACCACAATAATGATCCAACATCTTTACAGGTTGTTGGTATTGATCACATCCCTTTAACCCTCAGGTTGGGTGATAGACAGAGAGCACTGAATCAGAGAGAGACCTTTTGGATTGACAAACTACAGGCTACAAAATACCCAGGTTTGAATGATGACCTTGATTTTAGTGTTTTTCTCTGATTTTTATTGCTGAGTTTTTTATTGCAGAGTTTTAATGTATTTTATGGATATTATTTATTTATTTTATATGTATGAAATTTTTACTTTGTTTTTACTTTTTTACTGTGTGTTGTTATTTTCTTCTCATTTACTTGTTTTTAACTTGTGTATTGGTTGTTTTTTAGAGCTTTTATCTACTTAAAATTTCATTTTTTGGCTTGTTCACTTTTTTAAGGATGACACCTAGTGGAGGTTTTATTTATTACACTGCTTCCTAGACTACACTTTTTTACCAAATTAACACTGTTATGTGTAGGCTGGTGATTGGTTGGCTCTGTTTTAAATGCCTCTTCCTATTTCTGTGACAAGTCTTACTCCCTGATGAAGGCCATTTGTGCCGAAACGCGTTGGGGTTTTTTATGTTTTTATATGATTTTATAGGTTTGTTAACCAAGCCAGTTTAATAAAGGCTTTTTATCTTTCACTTTTAAGAGAGTGCCTTGGAATTTTTCTTTGTTTTATGATATAATTTTATTTATTTGATCTTTTATAACATTTTATTTTAGTTTTAATTTGTAAAGGAAGAAGTTCATTAAAAGTTAACGCTTACAAAATACATGTGAATCTCAGTTGAATTAAATTCTGCTGTCCATTCATATAATTTGTAATTTAGTTTTCTTAAAATCTCATCTCGTGTCAATCTTGTGAACCAAATCTCGTGTCTCGTCTCATCTTGTGAGCTGAGTGGCTCATCACACCCCTAATGTACATTGTCCCTTTTTAAAAATAAACTAAAAAATAAACTAAAAACATGCTATATTTCCAACACACTAAATGCTGTAAAGTCATTGGTCATCACACAATTTGGATGAAATTTTCAAAGTTTTGTCCTTGAGCTGAACTGTAAATTGTTTTGTGCTAAAAAGATTGTGTGTTTATCATTTCAAAATATAAACATATAACATGTCTCAAATAAAATGTGTACATGCTGACTCCTTACCCCATATCCAGCGCCCACCAACCACACCTTGTTCACCTTGACAAAGTGGACAGTGCAGGTATGACCTAAGCCACTCTGATCTACTGCTGTCTGAGCTGGAAGCCCAGTATGATGTTCAGAAACCTGAGAAACACAAGACAACAAATGCATCTATTGTGCAAAAGAATGTTGTTTTTTGCCTAAGAAACATTTCTAATCCTATATATACTCCACAACTGCATTCACCAGTAACCAAACACACACATTATCACCTGGGACGGACACACCCACACACATGGGTGAAGTTGTTATTAATGTAGCTTGGTGGATTAGCTAACTGTGATAACAGAACTGATAATGTTACTTGTCCTATATCAGGGTGCTCCACTCCTGATCCATTTATTGTCTTTTTTTAATATCACTGCATTATTGTGCACTGCTTTACCTTTAAAAAAGAAAAAAATATGCTGCAGATTCTAACGCTATTGTCACATTATTCTATGGTTGCCCATATGGTTGGTTCTATTTAATGGATGGAAAGGATGGTTGACTAAAATTGCTGGTATTGTGGAGTTGTATTTTTGCTTGGTATGTTCTGTAATTGCAAAACTATGTGGAAGTTTTGTGACATTTAATCAGGACCAGGAGGGTCTTATATTGTGAAAAAGATTAGTTTGAATGGGAGAGACTTATTAAAGCATATTGATGGGTACATTTCTTGATTTTTGTGTGATTTTATTCTTTTTTAATTAATCAAAAGTGGGGGTGTGAGGTTCTACCGTCACTGTCATTTAATGTCACTGGTCACCACAGTATTAGCTATATGTATCATGTATTATTACCTGAATCAATAGTATATCATCTTAAAAGAAAGTGTTGAACCAGTTTGACTGAAGAACAAATGGAGAGGGGCATGTTGTCCAAGGACATATTTTCGATAAAGATATTTGCAGATATTTTGGGTTTGTATAAACATAATGGTGCCAGAGATGTTGTTCTTTTCTGTGACATTCTGTAACTAAGTGAAAGGTCTCCAATTAGCTATAAAACTGCCGTTTCTTTAATTCGTGGTTAGAACATCTGACAACTGTTTGTTCTCACTGCTAGTAGTTTGCAAATTAACTGTCTGATTAATAAATTATTGTTTTGATTTGAATAAATCAAAACAATTGTTTTGATTTGGCTCAGTTGGTAGCCTGTAGCTACAAAACCCTGTAGCATTTGAAAATTCCACAACAACACGATGAGCATAAACACCAAGTTTAAAGATAAACCATACATCTTGAAGAATTGAGGACTACTACTATTGGCTACTTATAACAATTAAGTACACTGAAATATGAACCAAATGACGAACATTCAGTAAAGCCAATTTAGCAGTCAACAGATTCTACCACATCTTTCCTGGAGCCAAACCAACAGGCTTCAAAACACTGGAAAACATCTGCATATCTGAACAATACCATAAACGATACAGATACATTAAGGAAAACTCACTTACTCTGCATCACGCACGCACTCACTCACTCACACGGAACATTTCGCCATTAGCTGTACAGAGCTTTATTAAAGGCGGAAATGACATCACCGCATAGCACAACACCGTTTCAAAATATAAGCCTTAAGAATTAAATAGACTTTATGATATGATCATTCGATGAAGTAATTTCCACATCTGAAATCCAGGCGCCACTACCTGTGTTCTGACAAAATCGGTATCCCCGTCGTAATGAGCTCCCAGCAGTCAAAATTGACAATGATTTCTACAAATTCATATTATTCCGTCAAAATATGTTAATTTGCATTTGGAAACGTTACTATCGATGTCATGTAATGCTCCCATTACAGACACACCTTTTTATGTTTTATTTTTCTAATATTGTATGTAGATTTAAGCATGTGATTTCTTATATGATTACTGGTCAAAGTCACGATAAAATAGTACTTTCAAAGTATCCAGCGTCCAAGTCAATTGCACATCTGGCTGGGGATGGCTGTTTTTTTCTGTGAAAACGCTTGGTGGTCATGTGCATGTTTCGAAGCGTTTGGGAGTCCAATGTAACGGGATGCCCATTTTGACAGAACACCGGCTTGCTTTTCCAAGATGGCGAGACAGGATATGACGTACGTCCCCAAAAAAGGTCAAAATAAAAATTCGTCTCTTCCTAAAAATGCCCGTGCCTTCTTTTACTAAAAACTTACGAAGGTGTATTAGGGCCAAACAAGAAACTACAAATTATTGTTATTACAAGAATAATGTCATTATATTGTGCGAATAAAGTCGTAGTTTAAAGAAAGGGATTTATGGGAATGAAGCCGTTTCGAGAAGAAATTCATAATTGAAATAGGGCCTCGACCCTGCGTGCTCGGTCCCAAATGAGAATAAACCTACGACGGTGAATTAGGCCACATATGAAAAATGCTTGTCACTACGAGAATATTCCCATTATATAATTAATTTAAAGTCATTATATTTCAAGCAGTCAAGCACGAGAAAAGTCGTTATTTTTTAAAAAGTCGTTATTTAACGAGAATAAATAGACTGCGTTATATTTCAAGAATAAAGTCATTAATAAATATTAAAAAAGTCGTTCTTTTTTTAAAAGACTTACTGATGTCAAACCAAATGTGAAACATAAAGACTGATATTCATCATATGCCACAATACTTCTTTTTGAAATATGTTTATTGTACATTTTATAAATAATTTTTAATTGGGAAAAATGCCTATAAAGCTATTATTCTCCCTGACCAGGTGACATACTGAGGTCACCCCCCCACTCACACACACACACAAGCAAACACTGTTCTCATGGGTCCTAACTACGAATTAACTTGAGTAGTTTGGTCTATTTTAAAGCTATGTAATGTGCAATTTCTATAACACATGAACATGTTTAAAGTGCCCTTGAAAACACACTGAACTTATGTGCCCACTTCAGTGGCAAGAATGCACTGTAGGTGCCTTTTTTACCCACCCGTGCCCTCCAAAAACTTTGCAGACTCCACTGCCTTATGAGTCAAATCCTTATTTTTTTGGGTCCTTATTATCTTGTGTTCTGGAGGCTGTTGGTGGAGAAAAAAAATCTTAGATGTCCTCCATTTATAGGATATTAATATATATGTTGAGTCAAAATAAATGATTAACATTTTTTATTTAATTACTTAACACACCTTTTAACTTTTTTCTTGTCACATGATACAGTGCCATGGCATGTCAGTCAGTGTCTGGCTAGATATTTTGCCACCCAGTGACATGGTACCAGTGTCCGCATAGATCACATTGTGCCTATAAAACAAATCAGTTGTCAGTTGAACATACACTACAATCATTAAATTTTTTAAGGCAGGTGAAATTAATTTGTAATCTCATCTTTTTAAGTGCATAGGACACAGAGAGAGAGAGAATTGTTTGAGTCAATTTCCATTGACCAATAAAATTATTCTTATTGTATTTTTTTTTTTTGGGGGGGGGGGGGGGGGTCTTTCAGTCCACAGACCAAACAGAAGTTGTCTCTTGCCTCTAGAGTAGAAAAGGCCAAAAGTTAACTTCACTATACAGGCTTAATTGTATGTAGATAATATATAACTTAATTTTTTTATTACTAGAGGAAGTCAGGATAATTTCAGCCATTTCATTCCTCATCTTTCCAACAGCTCTCATTTTAAAATGAAATAATTCAGGGACATTTGGAAACATTTCAATGGTTTCTTTTGCCATCTAAGGATGGCACACTTCTTTATAAGTGTGCATTAGGTGTACATTTAGAAAACAGTTTTTAAGGCAGTGGTTCTCCATTAGACTACCATCAATTTACATTGTCATTACTCTCTCAAATGTATGTCATACACACTTCCTTAGAATTATGACTTTTTTCAAAAAATACAAAAGCCATTTTAAAAATGATGAATACGCTCTGTGGCAACCCAACTGGAGAACAACCGCTTTCAGCACCCTGGAAAGCAGCACACCTGGACACCCCACCCTGAAGAAGAGTCAGGTTTAGCGCCGTCGATCATGACAATGCCAGGGCAGCCGCACTTGCAGCCACTCCTGCAATCGCTGGGAAGAAAGCAGGGGAGCCATCTGCTGGGAATCAGCATCAGGAGCCAGCCACAGTGTAAAAGGGAGGAGGACTGGCACTATTCAGCCAGTTTGCAGTACAGGCAAGTGAACATGCTGTTGGCTTGATTTGTTAACTCCCAGGCAAAAAGTTGAATTAGACTCCAATATAAAAGTTGACTTTTTTACCCTTCCTTTTTTTTTGTTTTTTAACACACATCTGGAACCCACTCAAAATGGTCCGGTGACACACTTTTGGGCCATGACTCACCTGTTGTGGCAAGGACATAATGATGTTGAAAGCCAAACAATGAAAACGTAACCGTGTCGTCTCTCACAAAATTGAGTGTTGTCACGATACTAATATCTTGGTACCAGTACCAACATATAATTCGGCTCCTATTCAGCTGACTGTTGACATGACTGACTGTTTACACGGCTGACTGTTTACACCACACAACATAGTTAAAGTTGTCATTCCATCGTTATTTCATTAATATTGTTGTGTTCTTCATTGTTATTGAATATTGTGTGTTGGTTCTTTTAAAAAAAACGTCTGGATTGTTTTGTTTCCAGCTGTTTTTTCACAGTAGAAAAATGACTTGAGGTCAAACAGAGTTTACCGGTACTTCCTCATAAATGTCCATGACGCGTCTCTGATTGGCTCATAATGCGTGAAGGAACACTCTCTCCTCCCCTTTCGCTGTGTGTGTGTGTGTTTACCTTTACCAGAGTAATATCTAGCTAGGTTCCGTGACATTGCTTGTTCTGAAAACGTGCAGGGGAAAAAAAACGAGGCTTTATTTCCACAGACATTCCGCCCTTTTTTTTAAGTTTGTGTTTGTGGCACCGTCTTGCCTTGTAGATGCTAATGCTAATAATACTCCAGAATCGCTGTAATGTGGGACGGGCTTAACTCCACATGGGTGACACCAATGTCCCTGTGACGTGTAGTGGACAGGCTTATCTGAGTGGCTCGTTTCTCTGTGTTGTTTTCTATGAATAGGAAATACAGCCAGTAGAGGGGACACATCACTTTCAAACACAGCATGTGTTGGTAAACTCATCAGGAGCGTGGAAAACTGATTTTCAGCAGAATGACACCTTTAAAAGGTCAACATTTTTGGTTTCTAATGCTTAACTACACATCACACAGACACAATGTGGATCCATTTATACTCAGTCTAAATCCTACAAACACTGGTTCAGTGAATGTAGTTGTGAAGGTGTAGATGTGGATCAGTTTGTCAGAGGAGACTGTGTAGAAGGATATTGATCCAGCAGGACAGTCCACATACACCGACAGTGTACCGGAGGAGGAGTGATTGATTTATTATTATAACAGACATAGTACCCACCTCCATAACACCACAGACTCCAGGACTGATCATTCCGTCCAAACTCACAGTATCTACTCTCTCCTTTTCTTCTTATTCCTCTGTAACTCACTGCTATATTAACATCTCCACTCCACTGAACCTCCCAGTAACAGCGGCCAGTCAGACCAGTTGAACTCATTACCTCAGGCTTGAACTGAAATCTGTCCTGATGATGTGGATATGACTGAACCTCCTCCACACGTTCCACCTTCTTGTTGTTTTCAGACAGTTGGAGGAGTTTGTTCGCTGTGTTTGGATCCATGGTGAGTTCACAGGAATCTGAATGACAGAAGAAAACACAAAACAGCTGCAGTTACTGATCCAAAACAGCTGCAGTTATTGATCCAGCTGATTTGTCACAGTCAAATCAGCTGGATTTGACTTTGACAAAAAAATAGAGAATGACTCATTGTTTGTAGTCATTTTTCTGGTTCACACACTGTTACTGTCACACACATGGTGATGTGTGTGTTTTAGAGTTCCAAGCTAGCTGCTAGCTGTGCGAGAAGAAGGAAAGAGGCCGTATTAGAAAAGGTGGTACCTCAGCTGGTAAATGGACTGCATTTATATAGCGCTTTTCCACCTTCATGGTGCTCAAAGCGCTTTACATTAGTCGAAGTGCCCAAGGACACTTCGACATGTGGACAGCCAGAGCCAGGACGCGAACCGCCAACCTCTCGGTCATTGGGCAACCCACTCTACCAACTGAACCACAGCAGCCACATTACAAACACTAAGACTCAACAAAAATATCAAATCTGAACACAGTAACAGTAATCACTACAATCAGGGGCGTCTGTAGCTTGAGTAAAGGTCCGAGGCTGTAGCCCAGACATTGGAGTCTCTTTTTAATGCGTCCGGGGGTTCAAATTCAAGTAACTTTCAACAAATATTACATTTCAGTATTTAAAATGTATTTCCTGTTTATAACCTATTGCAGGTTGCTTTACTTTTACCATTGATAATAGGTCATAAAGATCTTTGATAGTTTGAAGGAAGCATCTTAAATGAATACCCAGGGTAAACAGGGTAAATGAATACCCTGTTTAACAGGGTTTTTTTGTTTCTTTAACATTTTTAAGCAAAAAAAAAAAAAGTAATGCAAAAATACTTTTCCTGGTAAGTAATTACTTTGCTAGTGGAGTAATGCAGTTAGTAACGCAATCACTTTTTTGGGGAAGTAACTAGTAATTTTTCAAAGTAAACTTACCCAGCACTAGTCCCAGGGGCATCACAGCCATTTAAAAAGTGGGGGTGTTCTAGGTTGTGGCACATGAGCAAAATGTTCTGAATCTATCATCGGAAAATTAACAAACAATTATCCATTAATGGTTAAATTTTTGTATTAAAAAAGTAGTATATAGCCGAAAATAATACCAACACTGGACTATAAGGTGCATTAAGTGAAGTCATAGAGATAATGAGATAAAAAGTCAAAATTAAGAAACAAAAAGTCACAATTATGAGATAAAAAGTCAATATTATTAGATAAAAAAAAGTGATATAAGTTTGAATTTTAAAAATCAGACACTGATTTTACAGACACTGTACCTCTTTTTTTCTTACAAAAATGTTTTGCCCATGTCAGGGGAGACAACTAAAATAGGACCATCACAGTCCACATAAATGTAACCTCAGGGTGGAACATGGTGCTGTTGGATTCCACTACTCGCCTCTATATTGCATCATTTGTCTTCTGTGTGTTCATCTCATGGTGTGTCGGTAGGGCTGCAGCCACTACTGTTAAAAACTCCACTTCCTGGTGGAGGAGGGACGGGACCTAGCCTCACCTAACAGGCCACACCCAGACATTTCAGAGGAAGGCTGAGGCCCAGAACAGCCTCTTTTCTTTAGTTTGACACAGTATGTGGTTTGAGTAACAGACTAAGGCAGAGAACACACCTAAGGATTCTACAAATCATCAGCCATTCTTCTGTTTTATTTGACAAAGATAAACACATGAAGAGAAAAAAAAAATCAGGTGTTGAAACTTTCCAAAGACATCTGTTTTTACTTACTTTGCTAACATGTGGGTTACGGGCCACTTCCGGCCCGCGGGCCACCTATTGGGGAACCCTGGACTAAATTATGGCGTGGTCGGCATTAGATCATATATGGAATCGGGACTGAAGTAACAAAATCCAACATGGTGCCCGTCAATATGCTTTGTAAATAATCACGCAAATTCATTGAAAGCCAAAATTACCATTGACAATGCAGCGGACTAATGAAAACAGAAGTGAACCATACTGCCTTTTGGCTTTTAATGAATTTATGTGATTATTTACGAAGGGTATCCACGGGCGCCATGTTAGATTCTGTTACTTCCATCTCGATTCCGTATATGATCTAGTACTGACCATGATGATGTGCGTTTGAGGCATAAATAAAGCCCTTAAGAGTGACTTTATGTGTTGAAAGTGTGTTGAATCCCAGGTCAGGTGAATTCCAGGTCTAATGTCCACAGGTACAGGTGGGTTTGGAAAAGTGGACCTGGATCAGATTTTTATCATATCAGCTTAAATCGACCTAAATTCTGAACTTTAGATTGTGCTCTTTGTCCATTTTCTGATCACACAGGTTTATTTCGTGTGGTTATCCAGATGTGAGCAGAAGGAAGCAGGTTCCTCCTGATGAGGTTCACCAGCAGCACATCCACTGAGGCGGATACTGTCACATCAGTAAGGATCGGAGTGTCATTGAAATTCAGAGGAGGTCGACACTCGTCCAAACCATCTAAGATGAAGACCATCTGGAGTTTTTTAAACTTCCTGATTCCTGCTTCTTTGATGTCATTAAAGAAGTGATGAACCAGTTCCACCAAACTGAACTTCTCCTGCTTCAGCACATTCAGGTCTCTGAAGGTGAATGGAAATATAAAGTGAATGTCCTGGTTGGCTATGTATGAAGACCAGTCCAGAATGAACTTCTGTGTTTAGAGTTTTTTCCCGATGCCGGCCACGCCCATTGTCAGCACTGTTCTGATTAGTTCATGTCTGTTAGTTGGTCTTTTAAAGTCTTGACAGGACATGGTTGGTGGTATTCTGTGTGGGTTCCTGGATACTCTTTCAATCTGTCTGACCTCATGTTCCTGGTTGACCTCTGCAGCCCCTCCCTCTGTGATGTAGAGCACTGTGTAGATCTGGTACAGGAAGGTTTTGTTTCCTGCTTGGGCGATGCCCTCAAACACCTACTCAGACCTCATCTTCAGGTTATGCTTCAGTTCTCGCTGACACTGGACAATGTTCTCTGAGTGAAGATGAAGAAGACAATAAGAGGATGTTACAAACATAAATGTAAGGGGTAGGGCATTAACAGACACGTCGACTAGTTGAAACGTCAACTCCTGGAGCACAAGTCGAGTTAAATTTGAAGGAGTCGACAAGTCGCATGTTATTCTCCCTCTCTCCCTCTATCTCTCTCTCGGCGTGTAAACACAGTCAGATAAGATGTGGCTGATGCAGGTAAGACAGTTGTGGTGGGTTGATAAACAAAAGAGTGTCTGTCATGTGTCGGTATGGCCATCTGAAGAGGCATTCGCTTGCTAATCTGCGTGATACGAGCAGCATTCGCTATCTTAATCTGAGTGAGCAGCAGCACAGACAACACACATTAAAACAACACACTCTTTTTCCCCAAATCTGATGTGGATATTGTGGTGTGTGTCTTGTTGGCCGCTGCCTTAAATTTTTTGCACTTAATATAAAAAGTGAGGGCGCATGAGAGACATCTGGACAGTCCAGTTTTATAGCCGTGGGTCCAGACAAAATGTGGACATATGTTCACCTACTGATGTTATTCAGTTAAATTTAATAGAAAACTCTTTGCTAATGTTAGCCTTTGTTTTGTTGTGGATAAAATGCTGATGCTTGTGTTTTGTCAGTAGGGGTGTGATGAGATCTCGTGTGACGAGATTTCGTGAGATGTAATTTGGCAAGATTTCTCGTCACGTTAAAATTCTGTCTTGCGAGATTTGTTATCCAGTCTGGAAGTCAGACGTCAGAAAATACTGGTATTACCTGGGTGCGATTTGCTGGGGACACTCATGGAATTAATTAATTCTGTAAGATGAGATACCACTGTACCTGTATGTGGATGACATGGTGGGTTTAAACTCTGTATATAAAACACCCCAAACCTTACCACTGCTGCCCCCATAAAACATCATCCACCCCCATGGACAATGTCTGGGAAATTAAACTACAGACTAATATAAAAGTAAACTGAAAAAAAAATGCACGACAGGTTAAGGTTAACATTTGTTGTGAAAATGTGCATGGAAGTAGAGGAGAGACAGATAGGCCTACCTGCACTGAAGATCAGGTAAACATTTAACAATGGTTGCATTTTCTTTCACCATATTAGCAGTATGCTAATAGTAAGAACTTAATATTCAAATGAATATATTTTTGGTCAATCAAGATGGCTTAGATGGTGGCTGTGGCTCAGTAGAGTGGGTTGCCCAATGACAGAGAGGTTGGCGGTTCGTGTCTGAGCTCTGGCTGTCCACATGTCGAAGTGTCCTTGGGCAAGACACTGAACACTGACTTAGGCCCCCAGTAGGACTGACCTTAGACCTTAGAAACCTACTGGTGTATGAGTGTGTGTGTGAATGGGTGAATGTGAGGCTAATGTAAAGCGCTTTGAGCACCATGAAGGTGGAAAAGAACTATATAAGCGCAGTCCATTTACCATTTAATTTGTACATTGATAGTTATGTTATCCTGGTGCAGACAGAGCAGAAAGACTAAGAGAGGGACAGCAGCTTACATGGAGGGAAATAACAGGCAGTGAGGAAGGTAGGACCAGGTAAGACAAGTCTAAACAACATGAGGATGACTTGACTCGTGTGTGTGTGTGTGAAATAATATGGAATACATTAATAATAAAAACAAGCTTTTAATTTTAACTTGTTAATTGGTCATTATACTGTATTTCTTAAAACTATGTTCTGTAGAGGCATATCTTTATCAATAGACCTATATGAAAATTGCACAAAATTCACTTAAAATATTTTGGGAAGGGCTCACATTTGGACCAATAGCTGAAATCTACTGTTCTACATCTATTTCATGAGTTGAGGATTCATCTTACAAGTCACCCTAAAATGTATTAGAATTGAGGAAATTAAATCTAAAAATCAAAAATTTTCTGGAGGAAGAATTTGCTCAGAAATAATAAACAAGACCAGCTTCCTACAGTGGTTCTGAATGGACTAATGCATCACCTCTATTCTGTTTTTGGATTCTACTCAAGGCCGTCATTGTGGCTTTACGGTTCCTCTGACTGGTTCTACATTAATATTATTATTATTATATTTGTAAATTAATTTCCAAAAAGCGCATCAGAAGTAATTTCTGATCAAGAAACAGTAAAACCTATTAATAGTTTATAGTTAGCTCGTCGGACCACAGTGTGGTTTATTGATGTCCGACCTACAAACTGGTCCTGAAGGAAACAAAGCCGGAGCGATGCTTTGCATATTGACTCTGTAAGAGGCAATATGCAAACAGGCACATTATGAAAATTTCTGATGATTCAGTGACTGTGTCACTTCTTAGTGATCTTTACACTGATGATGGTCCAGTGGTGTCTGATTTCATGGATTGGTGTGAATGTGCATTTCTGAATATTAATGTGAGAAAAACAAAAGAAATGTTAATTGATTTTAGGAAAAAGCCTCCACCAGTTTCTCCTACTTCTATCCATGCCCAGGCAGTTGAAAATGTACAACAATACAAATATCTATCTATCTATCTAATCTGTATCAAATATACAAAAAGCATAATGACAGTATATACATATGTACAGGGGGTGATTCCCACACCAGACCTTTCTGTGTTGAGTTCGCATGTTCTCCTCGTGTCTGCGTGGGTTTTCTCCAGGTACTCCAGTTTCCTCCAACCATCTAAACACATGCACTCATAGATTCATTGGTTAACCTAAATTGTCCATAGGTGTGAATGTGAGAGTGATTGTTTTTTTATATATGTTCACCCCTGAGATGAACTGGAGACTCATACAGGGTGCACCTGTATATGAATATGAATCTTCATAGAATTCTACTTTGTCTGAACAGATGGAAACAACATTTCCTCCGTCCTTGTGTTTAATGTGTCACAGGGTCATGAAATATGGACCCTCTTAGTTTAATAAATACTCATTAATGACTGACCTCCTGGAATGTTTGTTGGATCTTTCTTCACCAGATCACTATTTTTCATTTCCTCCAGAACTTTTTCAGTGACTCTTCGAGCATCTGTGCAAGTCTTGATGATCAGATCCACCGTGTCCATCCGGTCCGCGTTTTTTCTGTTTATATGGTGCAATGGTTGTTTCAGTTTTCAAGAAAAACTTAAACTCTGCAAATCGAGCAATGTCTTCAGAGTGTTCAACAGATCTACATTAAGTGCCCCCTTCTCTGTTACCTGTAAAGATCCAAAAGAACATCTTCACCTTAAACAACCGGTTCTGTATCTGAAGTGATCATTAGTGATCGTCAACATAATCCTCACATTTACTGAAACTACTCTCCAAATGTTTCAGACCTAGATTATATGAACATTATTCATTTTATAACAGACAAACACATCCGTAAGAGTTCCACATTAATAACCTATACTGCATCAGCATTGGACATTATTGGAAAAAGCAGCAGCAGGTGATTGGACAGAACAGATGGACCAGTAGATGTTGGACAGAACAGATGGACCAGTAGATGTTGGACATGTACACACCTTAGATGTGGAGTCCATCTGAGTCTGATGCTGTGGATCACTGGGAACCTCTGAGCTGTGCTGCTCCACTCTGTGGACCAATCATCAACAATGAGCTCACATTATGTCTGTCCACACTGACACCAACAGGTGGACTCACCTGGACGTCAACATGAGTCAAATGACCCCCTGTAGGGGTAAAGATGTCCTGGTCTTACTGATCCCTCTGAGACCCAACATGTCAGTCAGTTTGGATCTTCACACTCACAGGTGTCTCAGGTTTTATTATTTATTTATTTATTTTAGCTCAGCCCAGGTGTTTCAAAGTTCAAATGGGACTGCAACAAAATTAGCACTATTGTATCACAATGGACATATTCACTGATTTGAACAAAATAACTGATTTAGCGTCTGCAAGTCCGTGCCCTGCCGACTATCATGTATGTTGTGTTGTGGATTCACTCCCCTGAGTTTGTACAAGTATTTATATGTTGTATCTCAAGAACCATAATAGGTACAGTCATGTATCTGGTACCAAAACATCTGCAAACCTCAACTTGATTTTCAACTTCAATACATTTACAGGACTTAAAATCAATGCATTTCCAGCTATTCAGTAAAAAAAAAAAAGAAAAAACACATTTTGGGCGGACATCTACAATTTTGTGTAGTAAATGGTATTTTTTTAAAAAGTGTGGTTTGAAGAGTATATACACCAAAGGTGATGTTTGTGTGACAGAGTGAAGGATTTGCATCAAGGTCACACCAGAGATTTGCTGTTTTCAACAGGTCGTCTACATCTCAGTAACTGACAATGATATATTGGTGACTTAACATGGTAATGCATGATAATGATGTACTCATGATTAGACAAGATTGCAGATTTCATACGATTCACGCATGGCCTTCTTGTCTGTTTGTTTATTAGCAACATTATTGAAAAAGTTCTGGATGGATTTTGCTGAAATTTTCAGGGTATAATGGTATTGGGGAGATCAACAAATAATTATATTTTGGTGGCGTTCTGGGGACGGGGGTTTGCCTTGGTGGAGGTCTGTGCTCTCAGAGTGCTTTTCTATTTGTATGTTGTATTACCTGCTGCCTCTTGGCCAGGACTCCCTTGGAAAAGAGGTTCTTAATCTTAGTGGGAACTTTTTTCCTGGTTAAATAATAACAAAAACACCAAAGCTATGGACTGACTGAGCTGAAAACCCACTTGGTGAATCTGGACCAGATGTGATCAGGCATGTGCAGAGAAGGGGCGTGTCCTTGATCATATGTGAAATTACATTTGGAAAATAACATTTACATGTAAATACCTTCTTTGTTTATGTTTGTTCTGCTTCCGGTTGCACGTTAGTTTCCTGTTCTGAGTTTTTCAGGGTTACTTGCCGAACCGGAAAAGCAGAGATGTCCGCGTCTGACATGCTCCATGTTAGAAAGTTAATATTATAGTCCTTTACAGTCAATGATGAAACGGAAGTTTACTATTACTAGCAATTAGCACGATCTGCCGTGACATGTTAATACTCCGTGTTAAGTTACATTCATAGAACAAGCAGGCCATACATATTATCCAGCTCTTCTTGAACTGGTTGAGTTGCTGGGTTATATTTTGAGAAGTTAAAGGTAAATAATCATCAAGATACTGTGTATTTGTTTAGATTTGTATATCATCACTGAATAATCAATCTCAAAACTATATTTTATATATTATTGTTATTTTAAAAAAATTATTATTAGTTATAATACTTAAAAGTTAGTTATTGAATTATTGTTGTTTGTTTTTATAATAACATTTGGTTGTTAAATCTAATAAATCAGTTCTAGAAATAAAATCTGCAGTGAAGTGTTATTTGTTTATGTCGCCATGAGTCCCCGGTGTCCCTGTCCACTACAGAAAAAAGTCCTACAAGAAACAAAGAAACACTGTGCTATCATGTCAAAATGAACCAAACTGTCTGAGGAATGTTTCCAGTACCTAGTAGAATCTATGCCACGAAGGATTAAGGCAGTTCTGACGGCAAAAGGGGTCCAACCTAACCTAACGTGACTTACGTCATCTGGCTGCGTTATGCTATGCACACACAACCATCTGAGTAGCACGGGGATCAAATCTATTTCCAAACGAAGGAGCCAATCAGTATCACAGAGTGGGACTACCAGGAAGTGTTGTGGCTGATGTGATGTAAATCAGAAAGTTGTGTATCTTTTCAGATACACAACAACAGCAGCGTGTGTTCGGTATTCGAGTGCCCATATGGACTCAGCTATAACCCATGGTTAATGTGGTACCCCCTGGTTGTGTTGGTAGAGGACCAAGTCAAAAAGGCTGGTAAACTTGGGCTGGCAGTAATGGACCTGGGAGGAAGAAATGACAACCACATCTGCACACGGATATTGGCAGCTAGGGTTCTGTAGCCTCGAAACATAGCTGAAGGATAAATGGAGAACCATGCTTTCCTATGACATTTACCAGACAAACTTGGTGGGCATCGTAGTAGACGAGATTAGAAATAAAAGTAACGTATAAAAGGTACGTTTAAACCCCTTCTGTTGATGTGTATATACCTGATGAAAACTATTTTTGCGGGTTAAGCGGCTTGACTTCAACGTGAGTGGCTGAAGCGGACATTATATTATAGCTTATAAATACACAAAATATTTAGTAATAGGTGGAATATTATTCAAATTGAACTTAATTCTCTTAAGGTTATTGGGTTACAAGTTACAGGTTATTGGTCCATGCATATTTACTCCGTTTTTGAACCATTGGGGAGTGGGGAAGAGGTGGATTTCTGAGTTCCTCTTTCTCCTCTCCCTCCCTGTCACCAAAGACTCTGACTGTGACTCTGATCAAGTTGCCATCAAGGTCCTCCTAAAATGGATTAGCTATTGGATTATTTTTTTTCCCTGATATTCAGATTAACATGTAAAAATGTTTTCCTGTATTAAATTACTAAAACATTCTAATTGAATGCTTTAGTTAATGCAACATTGAAGCCACGCGCCTAGGGTGTGGTAGGAATGTAATGAAAAGAGGAAGTGGGGTGATTATGAAATGGTTTGTTACACTCAAGAGTATAACCTTAAATTAGGTTAGTGATTGATTAGGAAAAAAGAATAATATCACATACTGAATTTTGTATCTTTGCATGAAATAAATACCAACAAAAGACAAAAGTTGAGTTCCCTGATATTATTTCCCATATATCTATCCCCTTAAATGGTAAGTGGTAAATAGATTGCACTTACATAGTTCTTTTCCACCTTCATGGTGTTCAAAGCACTTTACATTAGCTTCACATTCACCCACTCACACACACTCATACATCAGTAGTTTTCTAAGGTTCTGTCAGTCCTACTGTCAGACTAAGTCAGGGTTCAGTGTCTTGCACAAGGACACTTCGACATGCATTTTAAACATCTTTTTCTTCTTTTGTATATGTGGTAAAATAGATATTTTTAAATATATTTTTAAATCATGGTTTTTAACATTCGTTAAAGACATTTTAACATTGTGTTTATTTTTTTTTTTACTTTTTAACAAATAAAAAAAAAAAAGAATTTTAAGCTTTTTGTTTGTTTACATCTTTTTTTTTGTTTGTATTACACTACCGTTTTTGGAAAATAATTTTCAAAACCATAAAAAATATAGATTTTTACATGACTTAATGTGTTATGGATGAAAAACACTGTTAGTAAGAGTGTGTTTTATTCACACTATGGAGACAGATGATCATCTGCTCATATTATTTTGGTGTTTTTCATGTCCAGAGTTTTTAAGATCATGTAAAAATCAACAACATGTCAATTCAGACTTTATTTAATCCTGAAAAATAATATGAAGTTTTTTAACCCGAAGTGGAAAGTGTGCGTAAACAGAACACTCGGATACTGGAGGGTTTCCAGGATTACCACACCCCGTGAACGCACCACGGTTGTCTTTCTTTCAGGCGACTGAGTTTTTAAAGTCTGAAAAAAAGTTTTATTTTCCTATTTTAGTGTCTTGTGTTTGTACTCCGCTGTTTTGTGATTCCAGTGTGAGACCAGGTTCAGTTCTACTCTCTGTCCCGTCCGCATGCCCCCTCGCTCCCCCCACCCGCACTTACTTGTGTGACTCGGTTTAGTTGAGAGCGGGTGTCGGTTGGTGAGATCCACGAAGCTTCCGAACCTCCAGCCTCAGTTTGTCCGTGTGGAACCAGTCCTTTTATTCCTGGGATGGCAATGGATTGATTTACATACGCCACGCCCCGAACTAATTTCATTGGTCGCCCAACTCAATAGACTCGCGCAGCATCACTGACGGGAGGTGTCATGGCGGTATGTTGTTTTCATCATTAGTTTCAATATGTGCCGTGTTTATATGGTGACACTGTCGTCCTTGTTAGAAAGGCCGGGTTTATATTATCATTTCCTCAGTCAGAGACCACTACAGGCATATACATAGACGCCGCATCGATCGGGATTGCCCGCTGCTGCCCGTGGCCGCCATATTGGATGTGGCAACGCAGCGCTGTGTCCAATCTACAGTCTATGATACTATATACTATATGTATATATAAAGTATAAATAACGTGGATTTAAAACATCCCACCTCACAAAAGTAATGAAGCATATATTCTCAATTTATTTTAAATGTTTTAATGATTTTTGGCGAACAAGATAAGATATTTTATACATTTTTCTGGCAACAAAAACACTATAAACAAACTATACACATGGGCTATCTACACTAAAATTCTACATAGACTATATACACACATATTTAATGAATATATAAACACACACATTACATAAAGCTATGTACACTATATAAATGCACATATATACAGCTATGTATACTATAAAACACACATAAAGCTATGTACACTATATACACAGACACATATATATAGATATGTACACTATAAACACACACATAAACAGATATGTACACTATAAACACAGATATGTACACTATAAACACACAAATACATAGATATGTACATTATAAACACACACATATGTACTCTATAAACATACACATATACATACAGATATGTACACTATAAACATACACATGTACATAGATATGTACACTATAAACACACATGTACACTATAAACACAAATATGTACACTATAAACACACATATATGTACACTATAAACACACATATACATACAGATATGTACACAGGCTATATCGCACTAAAAGCCTTTAAAGAGAGTGGTTTTGCACATTTTTTTTCTTGTGTTGCCACTCTGTAATGTCAGTGTTCTCAGTTTGGCGATGTGGTGCAGCCTTAGTTTGTGGAACACAGAAACCACTAGTGACATCAGCATACAGTGATGGTTGTCAATTCCACATTGTGTTTCCTGAATGTGCCCACCCAGACTAAACACATCCTCAGCACCGATGTCAGCCCGCACAAACTGACCGATTACGGACACATTGACAGCTTGCCCTGAAATCAACTGGCGAATAAAACGCTCAGCTGATCTGACCACCCTGACTGTGCCCTCAGACGGTATCATCAGCCCCCCTTTGTTTTTCAGTATGAGCAAATGATAATTTTGATCAAGTGATGGGGGTGCAGCGTTGGTCACCAAGCTACCACGACAAACATCACATAGCAGCTTTTTCAAAATTTGCCGAACCACAAACCCTGCGATGTAGACAACGACGTTGTCGACAAGGCCACCAAATCGATTTGGCAGATAGCTGTGGTCACATAGGATTGCAGGGACGTTGGCAAAAGGGGATGGAAGCTCTCCGGTTTCTTCTGTTTCGAGAGAAGATGTTTCCAGCACAGACAGGAACACAGTGTCATCCCGTACTACCACATTTCCTGACGTACTTGGAGACACCCCACACCGTACCATGAGATGGCGGAAAATGGCTTGGAACTGGCCTGCTGAAGGGTTGTTATTCCAGCCGCCTGAGAAAACACACACATACAACACTTTCACAAATAACCTCCGTAGACTGATATTTTTTGGGAGAAAAATAAATAATAGAAATGCATAAATGTCAATCTAATGATGTAATGACAACGTAGTTACCATGGTGCCGTGCATGCATACATACAGACAGACATACAAACCTATAGTGAGAAAACTGAAATCCCTACCTGATGCCCTGATTGAATTGAAGAGGAGCTCCAGGTGGTCTTGGCTAAAGCGGTAGGTGCAGATGTACCGCTGCCGTTGAAGCTGCTCAGGAATCATCAACATCAGGGTGTCAATGTTGATGACAAATCCCAAGACAGATAGATACCTTCACAAGAAATTTGTGTCAATATAATAATTTCATTGCAAAATCACATCTTGACAGCACTAAGTGTGCCTTTGTTCATTTATAGACATTAAAGCAACAAGGAACAATGGTCGAACAAAAGAGAACCAGAAAATAAAAGATCAAAATTGCTATACTTACCATTTTGATGCCTCTAGAAAACACTTAAGTCCAAGAAAAACAAAACAGGAGACTGTAGAAAACATTGGAACCAGAGAATAGAGCATCATATGAACTTATGATGCAGAACAAGAAAACAGAATAGACTGGGCGATATATCTATAATGTCAATATTGTGTGAATGCACCAATTGTCATCTCTACAATATTCTCTCAATATCAAAAGGTATTTGGGCAAAATAGATTTTATTTTATTTGTAATCTTTGTTAAACTTGACAGTGCACTGCAGCTAGCCTCATCTAGAGTGCTATTCCTATTCATATCACCCAGTCTAGAACAGAACATCATATGAATGTGATGTCAGAAACGTTTGAACTTTCCATGCAAATAAACACATGATTATTTCCTAAAACCTCTTTGACTGGTGAAGGGCTGCGCCATTTGTCATCACCAAACTCATCAGGTAGTCCCGGCCTTTCACCAAGAACTGCACTGTCTCTGCCCAGTTCAGAAAACCCAGGGGGGCTTTAAACCCTTTGGCATGAGGTATGCGGCTGTTCATAATGTCGAAGAGCCTGTCAATTAGGATAAAGGTTGTCAGATACATTAGGCAGCCTCTTGTGAGTCATTTATCTTCTTTATTTTATAATCATGATACACATATTACCCAAAATCTTTCAGCCCTAGTTTAAATATATGTTACTAAATGTTATGTTAGTATTGTTAATGTTAGTATTACCTCAATGAATTCAGTGGTTGCTTCACAGTCTTGAAACTGTGAATGTCCAAGGTCCCTCAAAGCACATAGTGCAACTGCCACCGAGGGACTCAGGGTTTGTGCAGCCAGCGACACCTTCATCTTTTGTGAGTCAAAATTCACATGCTTGACGGTTACCTTTGGGATTTAAAGCAAGAAAAGATTTATAAGCCTGAACAATTGTCACAGAGGAAATATGTACAATGTATTGAAACATGTTTTCCATTAATTCAAAATGGCTATCTGCCTGAAATAAGACATGGTGCCTGAGAACTTTAAGCCCTGGTTACCTTGTTGGCCATGTGCAATCCATCTTTTGTCTGGACATCATTCAGATGGGGAATGTACTTCCAGTTAATCTGGCCAGTGGTGCTGGTAATGGGACTGTATGCCTGTAGCATATTCCTTGCTAACTTCAGCATATGACACGCATCCATCATTACAAACACCTTCTCACCAGTTACTGGATGTGCAAAAAATGTTTTCAAGGGCTCGACAGGGTTTCCCTTTAGCTGGCATCCAAGGTTATTGCACATTCTTACATTGGAGGCATGCCCATCCATTGTGACACAGACCACTCTTATGCCACGCGCATGCAGTTCCTCCAATGCATGCACAGTCTCTGGGGACAGAGACTGGGTCAGGAAGTACGCTATTGGAGCCTTCCAGTGGCCTTGGAGGCCAACCACCATAAAAACCAGAGCCTCAGTGGCAATGTCTGTCTCATTCAGGCCATCCCCCATATCAACATATCCAGACATTTTCTGGGTCTGAGGGTTGTACTGTACATGCTTTTTAATTGCCATGGCATCCAACATAAGGCACACAGATTCATATCTGGATGGATCTTCCTATTTTTTTGTTTTTAGCCAGTCTAGCATTGTTGTGTTGATGCCAGGCTTTGCATCCACAGAACCCATCCACCTTGGAAAGAAGAAAATGCATTCATTGAATATGGATGCCCTGATAAGGATTTTTCAGGCTAAACTTGCAGCACATAGAAAAAATACTTCAAATAACATGGACAATACCTTTGCAATGGATGTGGATGTGGGAGTTTAATACCGAGAGACTCTCTCAGATATGTGTAGGCTTTTGGACCGTGTAAGTGAAGAGTGATGGCAAACTCCCTCTGGCCTTTGGTGTACTCATGGCTGTTTGTTGACAGGAGGTGTACTGGAAGATCTGAAATTCAATTAGCATCAGGTAATTATTAAGTTGAAATAATAAGGAAGTCTTAACAAATATGGTAAATTATAACTTGTATTTTAATTTAACCTGAGTATGAATCAAGCTTGTCTTTCAGCTCTTCATTTATCAGATTCTTCCCTCGAAGATCCTCCAGAAGACTGCACATATTGCTCTTGGCTCTCCTTTCTCTATCCTTTGCATTCCTCTTCTCTCTTTCCAGACTCTCCACCCTAGCCAAGGCGTCATTGAGTCTGGCCATCAGATCATCAGGTGATGAAGGCAGGGTATAGGAGTGGTCCTAGTAGAAACAAAGGATGAAAGTAGTATAATTCATGTTTACTCGCTTATGCTTACACTTACACTTACTCAATCACTCAGTCACATCTTTGCTAATACAAAGTGATGTCAACTGTTCCACGTCCTTCATCTCATCACCCTACATTTGTTTTGACAGTGTGTGTGCAAGTGTGATGTTCACAACTTGGGAAATGTCTAGTGTTTGGTACTCACAACATTGGGTACAGGGAAGGGTTCATCAATGTCTTGGACAAGTTTCGAACAGTCCACTGGCAGAGTCTCTTCAGCCTTCTTTGAGGTCTCAGTTGTCCTGGTAGCAACGGGCTGAAGTGAATAATAAATCACAGTTTATTACAAACTACATCATTGATTCCCCCAGACTCAGTGAAGGGGAAAAACGGCATAGAACGGCATTATTTTTTCTTATCCTCGCAGCTTATAGTGATATACATACCCTTTGTAGGTGAGCAGGGAAACTGAAGACAGAAGGGATAACTCCATCTCTGAGCCGGACTGTCTGTCCTGTTTAAAAAAAAAAAAATCATATTGTGTAACCTAAATTGTAATGACAACTTTCTTTTTTGAGTGTGAATAGGAGAGATAAATTATGATAATCGTCAAGCTAAATACTAGCTAGCTAACGTGTACTCTTGTTTTTCTTAAGCAATCTCAATGTCATTACAATAAAGGAAAAAACAAAAAATAGTATGCATAAATAAAAGATCTTCCATCCTATTTATTACTATTCATTTATTCTGACCTGTTTTGTCGAAATCCTCTGGCTTGAAATGCTCACTGCAGATCATGGAAGACGAGCTGGCAGAAAAGCCTTCCCTCCGGAGAGCAATTTCCCACCGTCTCCTCAGAGCGTCATCTTTGGGAAACCTACATAGTACAACAAAAGTTGACCAAGCAAATAACAATAATCTTAATAAAAGTTATTCAGGTAAATGACAACAGTCTTTGTAAAATGTTCACATCATTGTTTAGCTAGCAAGCTCACGTTAGGTTCTGAATAATATAACTAGAAAATTCCCTCGCAGAAAGTTACAGTTAGTAGGCTAATGTGAGCTTGATTGATTGTAAACTGGGTTGCTAATTTATGAATTGTATATGTTTCGATGAATGAATGAAAGATTTTTATTTTCGAACAAGTATAAAAACAAAAAAATATCTGTTCATTTGACCTATATATTCTTTTTATATACAACAGATAGAAAAATAGACAAAAACAAAACAGCAACAGACAGACAAATCCTATTGTACCCTGTTCGAAAAAGGAGTAGATAGAAGTATACACTTTTTTTCCCTACCCCTTTTTAATTCACAACATATATAGTTGTATTCTATTTTTTATTTATTTATGCATAAACTCTATATTTCTAAATCAATATATTTATATACACATATATTTACATACTTATTTAATATAACTACCATATAACAATATACAATATGCAGTTAATGAATTTTAATATACATACATACATATATACATACATATATATATATATATATATATATATATATATATATATATATATATATATATACATACATATATATATATATATATATATATATATATATATATATATATATATATATATATATACATACATATATATATATATATATATATATATATACATATACATACATACATACCTACATACATACAAAAGACATACTACCATAAGAAGAAAACATTTGCACTAAAATAACATTTTGAAGAATTGAGCGCGAAAGCATAACTAGGCTTGCTAGCTAACATTAATATGTTCCACAACGTCGGCAAATTATGCTCTCAAAACGATGTTAGAAAAGACTAATCAAACTGTCTATGGGCAAAATACGATCAAAAGTAACGTCTTACCTGTGAAAAATAATTCCCAGAGATTTGGTTTGGGTAGTACAACGATAATGACACTTAAAAGCAGCACATGAGTGAGGCATCTTCTTGGCTTGGAAGACAGGAAAGCTCTGAAGCTTGCCACATCCAATATGGCGGCGACGTTGACGTACAGCTGAGCCCTTGATGCGGTGTCTATGTATATATGTCTATGACTACAGGTATCCAGTGGGTATCAGTGTCACCTTTATTTTTATCCCCCCTTCCCCGGGGTTACAATCCAAAGGTTCCCCCTTAGTATGTGGATTAAAAGAAAGGATGTGACCTGGGCCTTCAGGTGAGTTGATGGCATCTAGGGAGTGAACCTGGGACGCTGGGACTCACTGCTGAACCCTCTGGAGGTGTCGTGGGCCAATCAGCGAAACACCAGTGAAAGAGGGCGCCCACTTGACAACCCGAAGGATGCCATCACACTTTCCTGAACTCCTCAGATTACGTGCTCAAACTCCACAGAATCTCTTCGGTGCTTCAAGTATGAACTTATTTAGGGATATCAACACCTAGTCCTATTCGACAGATCTAACACTACATCCCCCTTTCTGAATAAGAGATGTTGTCACAGAGAAAACAATAAACGAACACTCACTCATGTAAGAATCTAAACAAAAAGTTATTACCTTCCTCTGATTGTTTTACCTTAAATCATTACTCAAGAGAACTCATTTAAATTGCATTAAACATCCCTTTAGATCCTTTAAGTAACTTTTACTGATAATGCCCTTAAACTAATGTTATTGACAGTGCTATAACATCTATGCCATTCCAAATACCATAAAAGTAAACATTCCTGAACTGTTTTTGTAAACATAAGATTTAAATAAATCATCAGGTTGAAAATAACACATTAACCCTTATCAACTGGCAACATAACCATGTGTTTCTTTTTGATCTATTTGCAAACATAGTCCTTCAGGTACACTGGAGGCACTCTCACTCTGGTGGAAACATGTCTTCCTGTTGGAAGTGTCTGCTGACCAGAATCACCCCCAGACTCTGGTACAGCAGGTGTTTTCACGCCTGGTGGTGCGTTTTCTTCCTGAGTCTCTGGCTGTAGGATGGTGGGAGTTGCTGGTGCTGTAGGGGTGGGCGACAGGTGGTAACGGTTCCGTCGCAGAGTGCCCCTTGGTGTCTCGATCATGTAGGACCTTTGTGTGCCTGCATGAGACACCACAGTACCCCTCTCCCGAATGTCTTTGACCCATACATGGTCACCATCCTGCAGGGGTGGCATGCCGTGTGCTCTGTGGCGATGATCATAGTTCTCTTTCTGCTTCTCTTTGTACCTCAGTTCAGTTTTCCTCAGATTGTCCAAGTCAGTCCAACCTGGTTGAAGCTGGGATGGGATGACAGGGACAGGCGTTCGGATTTTCCTGCCCATGAGGAGCTCAGCTGGACTGTGTCCATTTGCAAGAGGAGCGGTGCGGTAAGCCATCAGGGCAAGGTATGGATCGCTCGATTTCTTCAGAAGGGCTTTGATTGTCCTTACAGCCTGCTCCGCCTCCCCGTTGCTCTGAGGAAAGTGGGGACTGGACGTCACATGGTCGAAGCCCCACTGTTGTGCAAATACCCTGAAGTGCTCAGATGCAAATTGTGGCCCATTGTCTGAGCGTACCACGTCTGGTATGCCATGACGTGCGAAGATGGATTTGAAGTGCTTGATCACGGCCTCAGATGTGGTATGGGTGAGTTTGGCCACTTCAAAGAACCTCGAAAAATAGTCCAAAATTTGCATATATAAGCATTTAAAATATGAAATAGTGATCCAAATATTAATTATTTTTGACAACAGATAACATGGCCATACTAACAGCACCATTGAGTGATGTGTGGATGAAGAATGAAAAGATTTTACTGTATAAT
Source organism: Siphamia tubifer (assembly GCA_020466265.1). Taxonomy (NCBI): domain Eukaryota; kingdom Metazoa; phylum Chordata; class Actinopteri; order Kurtiformes; family Apogonidae; genus Siphamia; species Siphamia tubifer. The sequence goes on along the minus strand of CM035798.1, from coordinate 11,435,822 downwards.
CCTTTTAGTTCTGTAATAGTTCCATTCCGCCTGGCCCTTTTTAACTTTTCTTCTCTATAAATGTGCCAAAAAATGCCCTATCTGAAAGATTTTTTTCCCCCTTTTTTTCAGAACACATGTAGATGTCAAAATATATACATATTTTCTCATTATTATAAGTTATAGATTATAAAAACAGTGTTAAATAACAAAAAAAGTTAAAAAAAAAAAAAAAAAAACAACCAGATTTGAATTTTCATCATCTTTTTCTTTATATTCATATTCAAATAAATAGATCCAAAATTTCTGAGACAGCAGAAATGTAAATATACATATTTTACTTTTCTCAAAAAGTTTTTTTTATTTTACACTTTCAGGTGCCAAGTTACAGCCTAAAATATGTGTAAATGTCCAGGTGTTTTTTAGATGCTGTAAAATGGTCTAAAAAGGTTACCCTCCATCAGCAGGCAAAATTCATTACTACACTCCTCACATCTCCAAGGAGTGCTCCTCTTACACATAGAACCATGGAGCTGTGTAAATGTCCTCAGTATTTGTCATTAGTTACATGTTACAGATCATACTGTGGCTATATGACCAAAAACTTGACTAACGAACGGCGACAGTGAACAACGACGCAAAAACACTCAAAACCCTTTGGAAACAAAAATACTATTATTTACAAATGTTATTTACTATATACAAACACTAAAACACCACTACAAACTTTCTCGATCGCGTACCAACTTCTGCTTGACTGACCACAAAGCTCCTCTTTCTTCTCTACTTCCTGGATTTTCTTTTGTATTTCCCGCGGAAGCTCGGAAGTGTCGTAATGTGTCGTATATCACTGGAAAGCTTATCTTATGGGCTTTCAGAATCCGTAGGAATTATGCCTCTACCGTAAATAGTCGAGGAACTGTGGTCATTTGAATTACGGATGTAATTTCATGTCGCTGGCGACACCGCCGGTTTAAAAAAGTTAATTTACGGAATATGCGCACAGGTGACATTTGAGTGGCTGCTGTTTTAACAGCGGATGAACGAATGACGGCTCACTTGACCGCAGTTTTTGCAGCTGCTACTACGATCGTCTCCTCTCCTCATGTTGTTCACGTTACGACATGGAGCGGGGCAAGTCGAGGCTGCGCAGCGCGGTGCGGTGCTGCAGGTCGTGTGTGTCAGTGTGTATGTGCGCGCCTCTGTGTGTGCGTATGTGTGTGTGGTTTTTTTTTTTAAAGTTGGGATGCGGAGAGCACTTGCTTGACACTGAGGGCAAGGGGCAATTGCTCGAGCATCACCTGACGTCTATCTGTGCACGCCAGTGGTAGAATGTCTGCTCTAAGTGATGCTGGGATTACTATTCGACAGCCATATAGTAGCAGACCGTCATGAACTGTCAGCTCACCTGAGAAGGGCAGATAGGGCTGGAATGCTGGTTGGATGGAAAATTTATCTGGCCAGCCCTCTTTGCAGTATGTTTTCAGCATGTGGAAATGAGTGTCTTTGTCCTGATGCGTCTCTATTTCTTTAAGTCTCTTTTCTGAAGCAGGCAGGTTTGCAATGACCGAATTCACATACAAATTCACCTCTTCCTCCTGCAGTCCCTGAACTGTGCTACTGACTGGTGCTCTGGAGAGCACATCAGCGGTGGCGATGCTCTTGCCTGGCACATGTGAAATGGAGTAAGAGAATCTCATGAGCCGCATACGTAGGCGCTGTATCCGAGGTGGCAGCTCGTCCAGACTTTTTGAGCCTAGCAGGGGAACTAAGGGCTTGTGGTCCGTCTCTACATGGAAGTCCTTCCCAATCAGGAACTCAGCAAACCTCTCGCAGGCCCATGTAGTAGCTAAGGCTTCCTTTTCAATTTGAGCGTACCGCCGTTCTGTGTCACTCAGTGCTCTTGAAGCATACACTCAAAAAAATGAATCATCATTTTTACACAACAATATTATGTCAAGTGGTTACACACAACTGCCTTAAGTAATTATTAGATATGTAGCTCAATAAAATATACATGATTGAATTGCCTAATACTTACTAAATAACTTTACATACAAATAACTCAACTAACTTAAGTCTGATTTAAAAAAGATTTTGTTGAAGAATAGCTAAACCAATTTGAGCCAATCCTACTTAATTATTTTATGTAAAGTTCACTTAAGGAGATTTAGTAGATATTAAATGTAAACCTTAACTAGAATTTACATAATTGAGTTGAGTAAATCCTACTTAATAAAGATATATAGAATTAGCATAACCAGATCACATAACATTTAAAAATAAAGTTGATTATTTTTTTCTTAAAGCAGTTGGATGTAACCACTTGAAATAATATTGTTAAGCTTTTTCTAAGTAACTTCAAAATAAGTGTGGTCATACCGCCTTGTGGAGCACGATCCCGTCAGACCTCGGAAGCTAAGCCGGGAAAGGCCTGGTCAGTAACTTGATGGGAGCCTCAGGAGAACACCAGGAAGCCCGTGTGTGAATGTGAGGTTGGTTGGTGGTCAGAGGGGCCGTTGGCGCATTTGTCTGCAGCCACGCCTCTGTCAGTGACCCCCAGGGGGAACTGAATCTGCAACAGCAGCTCACCACCACCAGCTGCGAATGAATGAGCCCCTTCCCTAACGTCTGTGAAGTGCTTTGAGTGTCCAGAAAAGCGCTATATAAATACAATGAATATTATTAAATCTTTACCAACAAATACAACTGAGAAAATGTACAGAATACACTGCATTTATTGATGTTTCCACTAGAAAAAAATGCCTTTGGGATGTTGAAAGTGCTAAAAACTCAACATTTCGAAATCTCACAATTGTCACAACCAGATATTGAACTGTTTAAGTGCAAGTTCCAGATTTTTCAGATAGCCCTGTTTTTGGGTCGTTTGGGGTGACATGGATGAGTCATGTCATATCACCATTTCTGTTCTCATACATCCGTTTGGTTTTACTGTACTATTTTCACTGCACTTTTAACTTCAGGTGAGGAGGGTTTGCTTGCATTTCCTTCTTCATGAGAAGGAAATGCAAGCAAAAGGAAATTTAAGAATTTTGCCTCTATGCTTCTTGTATTTACTTTATAATTACTTTTGGAAAGATCTTGTCATCACCTCTGAGCTTTAGTGAATGTATAGTTACTTCTGAAGCTTGGTGTGGAAGTTGCATGGAAGTAGATTTTAAAATACAATAAGAGCATCAAATTCTGATTAAGATACTCGTTCTTTGTTGGTTTGGGATTTTGAAAATAATGCCGTTTGTGGGCCATCTGGGATGGGCCTTTCTGAGCACACCTTGTACATTTGCCACTGTAACAAGCAATTTAGGTTTAAAAGTACTACCTTCACCACATTTACATTGACACCAACATATCAGTGCACATTGGCGTTAATGTGGTATGAGCCACAAACCTAAATTGTGCCTTTTGGCAGCAATATAATATAATAGTATAAGTGCTCAGAAAGACTCATCAAGTAATCTCAGCTGACCCACAAATGGGCCTTAATGTACAAAATCCCAAACCATCACTTTAAGCATGCCTATGGTGATGAAAGCTTGCTATACACCATCATAGATGGCTTTGTTTTCACTAGTAGTATTTCTCAGTATGTTGCAGGGCTTTCTGTTCAAAATCAACAACTTGCATTTTAAATCCAAAGTAGCACATTTTTAGCACATTAAAAGAAATAAAACAGTGCTTTAAATCAAACCAAACAAGGTCTTAAAACATTCAGAGTTTACAACAGTAATTATAAAATCTTAGGAAGTGTACAATTATTTCTTGTTCTTTTTTGGTAAAACAGATGGCGAGGGAACAGCCATTCAAAACTGCAATTGAAGCCACCCATGAAAGGGTTGTGGCTGTATTTGTGCACATCTCACTCCAAGAGTTTGTTTTTCAGTACTTGAACTTTCTTCGACAGCTTTCTAGCATCAAGTTCCATCAGAACCTTCTGAGTAAATTCAAACGTATACTTAAGCTCAGTCGGGTAGTCCAGGTTAAGCACGTAGATCAGTCCAAAAAGTAGAGAGAAGGCAGTGGCAACGTTCCCAAGGTCCTTCATCACAGTGACTCCTTCAATCACGATGCCCACATCTGCTGGTTCATGAAGGTCATCATCACCTTCATGAAGGATGACATAGATCCCGATGACCGTCTTCTGCATGTGGCTGAGCGCATCACTGAAGTCCACATCCTAAAAAGACACAAAAGGGAAAGAAGAAAATTATTTGCAGAAGATTTGGGTATGCAGGAAAAAAAAAAATAATGGGGAAAATAATAATAAATGTTATCATAAAATGTATGTTTTCTCAACAATGACAAAATAAAATTTAAATTTACTTTGTTTGTAATCATTATAAAGAAATGATCGTGTACAAAGCATTTTATATGAGCGCAATGATTGTAACATGATGAATTGTTACAATATCATATTCAATAAATACATGTATAAACAACAACATTAGCAATTAACTTACCACAAATTGAGTAATAATCTTGTTTTGATCTTCATTCAGGTATGTTGCCAGAGCTTTCATGATACAAGCCCTTTTTACTTCAATTGAGCCCATCTGTAATCAAAGTAAAAAGACAAACTTAATTTTGAAAGGTCTGGGGGAGGAAAAAATTTAAAACAAATAGTACAAATTACAATTTGATAAACCTTGGCAATTTCCTTCTGTAGGAGTGAAACTGGATTTAACATAGATTGAAAGTGGCCTGAATGTAAGCCGTTTTTTGTATTCATGACCATTTACCAAGAATATTTCACTGAAGGCATCAAAAAGTACAGATGAGTTCTTAACAAAAAAGGTCAAACAAAAAATAAATAAAATGTAATTGGATCAGAATAGCCACAATTTGTTTTGACAGTCTTGAAGGAGAGTTCCTCTTGAAGATCATCCAGACAAAGCAGTAGTCAGAGTATTTTGGATAAATCCAAATTATTCTTATATGTTCTAATGTACACAACTCAATGTGTATTTATTTATCCTACATGCCATGTTTTATGAGCTGAAAAGCTTTTAAATTGCAAATCAGATGTGATGCTGGAAATTTCCATAAGTGTGTTTTTAAAATCCTAGGGAGTAGAAAAATATTGCATGCGTGTTTTGAATGTAGAACACCAAAAGAAGCACTTACTTAGTGTACATTTATCGCGGAATAGTGCAATGCCATTTTAAAAGTACAGCCCATACCACATTAACAGTGAAGCCAATGAGTACTATAACAATAATCATAAATGGCATTAAAGTTTTGTATGAAAAGACATGAAACTCTTTGTGTGGTCAGTACTGGACAGTAATATACTGACCCAAAAATCACTAGAAAATACACAACCAATTTATCTGGCAGTTTCTACCTGGCTGAGTGGTGAGCGGCGTGATGCACGAAAAATAGAACAAGGTGGAGGAAAGAAACCGTGGTCACTGTCATGTCTTTGCAAACAAATGGTTAATGCCGTTTATGATGATTGTTCTAGTGCCCATTAGCTTCAAAGTGTACTCAAAGTCCCAAACAAAGACTTTAAAATGGTACTCAAAAACAGATAGCAGAAGATATAATTACAGTTAACTTACTGTGTGACCTAACTGTTTGCCCCAAGCAAACAGCACAAAATTGACATTTAGTACTGTACTCCAAAACATTATCTGAGCTTTTACCAACCTCATTAATGGCTGCCATAATTTTGGTTATTCTTCGTCCAAGCAACCCTCCCTTTTTCCTGAAGACTTTCAGCAGTTTTGGGGCATACAGGTCAAACTGGCTCATAAACTTTGTTGTCAATGCCGTTGTAGTGATTCATTTAAATTCAGCATTTATCTAAAAAACAAAAAACACAGAACTTAATGCATGGCAATGTTGGTCAGCACATTCAGAAAAAAATTTAATATTTGCATTTGTAAAGATACCTCTTGATGAGAAAAGAGAGCAGGCCATCTTGCTTGAAACTCCGCAATGAAAGGCATGTCTTGAATCACTTCCATCCTTCGATGGGGAAAAGTGTGGTCCATTTTCTGTTTAATAACTTCCTCATTGTTTCTCTTTTGTACTTCAGTGAGAAGGGTCACTCGCATGTCTTCTTGACTTTCTTTTCCTTCTCCAGCAGGATAATCGGGACAGAAATTTACCTCTGCTCTTCTTGGTTTTTTAACTTGGTTTGGCGAGACCTTTTCATCACTTCTCCGCTTGAGTGAGTTTATGGTTAGTTCTGTGCAATCCGAAGTTTGGTGCGGTAGTTGCTCATCTTGTACTTTAAACTCATCTTCCAGGCATCAAACCCTGATGAAGATCCCTGTTCTTTTAAGCATGGGTGCTTTGTGGTTAAGCTCTGCATACATCTTCATACTCACAATCAGAAAGGTATGCTTTGTACTTTATTATTTCACCAACTAAGCCTTCGATTATTCCTGACTTCAGCTTTGGTGCCGGGACTAGAAGGATTCCATTCTTGTTATAATCTTGATTAGCTTTGGCCAGCTGAATATTTACTTCAAAAGAAAAGGTGGGGATAGGGAATACAGCTGGCCAGGAGTCATGGCGCAGCACTGATGAAGAGGTTAATGGTGATGACCGGGAGTCAGGTGATGAGAGGATATCAGTATCAACTGATGCAGACACTGAGCTACGACTTGAGTTTGGGCTCCACTTTGAAGAATTTGTTTGGAGAGGACTTTCAAATGGTTCTTCAGCACTCAAGTAAATGACCTTCAGTCTGTCCATGTTCTTGAGGACTGCAGTCGACGTGAGATTTAAAAAAGCACTAAACTCCTCATCCATATATTGAAGTCTAAACTCCCTTGTAAGGTCACATTGTTGTTTGATGACACTCTGTAGTTCCTCTAAGGTGTTTGGTATTCCAGAATGTAGGGTAATTTTGAGTGAATTGCTTTCACCCAGAATGATGAGGAGTTTCGCAGGGTCTGTCATGTTTCTTTATTCTTGCCAGGTTATTCTAGAAAAAAAAAGGATAAATAAATAAGTTACATTGTTCATTGTACAATTAGTTTACCTTTACAATGGATGAATCGTTTCAGGGTGACAATTTGTGAAGTACCAACTTTGTATTCGCTCAAGTGATAGCGATCCTGTTTGCGATCCTATCACTTTGTTCGATGAGATGCACATCTCTTGATGGTGGATCCAGTAGAAAGGATCTGAAGTGCTCAGTACCAGGAACTTCTTTTCCTCACTACGAACACTAATTTCTCTAACAACACAAACAAGTGGGCTATTTCAACAAACTGCGGCAGACCACTTAACGATCCATGTGCAAGTATCATGCCCTTTTTGTAGTTAAGACCATCAACAGTGGCATTCTGGGTTAAATTTACCACAGTAATGCATGGATATCTTTGTTGCACACACTGAGCAATTTCATCTTTGAGGAGCTCAACTGGTACAGGTGAGACACGAGTTACTTCAATGTGTGGCTTCTCATAGCTGGATGAATGCATATAATGACCTATCATTAGCTGATGCTTGGTGGCCAAAGACAAAGGGATGTTTTTGAAGCAATTTGTGTGTCTGACTACATTTTTAAAAAATGTATGCTTGGACTCAAATCTTATGGTCCACAATAAAGCAAGCGGACCAAACCGGCGAATGAGAGACGGATAATGAGAAATAAAGTGATGCTTTGGCAAGGGTCTTTTATCATTGCATACTTCTTTGAATCTGTAACTATGGTCAGATATCTTACTTGTTAGAAGTGCAATGGAGGCTTCAGTGTGAACAGGACTGACCCCTTTTAATTTCACTTTTAATTTCACTGCATGGTTTTACTTTGTATTTCCGGTGCATGTGACAAATAAAGAACCTTGAACCTTGACAACCAGTTCCACAATATCTTTTAGGTCGAGTAACAAATGCCAGGCTGGCTCATCTTCTGGTACAAGTCGTCCAATAATTAATGGAATTAGTCTCAGCAAACACCAGTTTTCATGACAATTGCCACCAACGGTGTTTTTTCTCAAGAGGGTGCGTGGCAATTTCTGTGGACGATTCGTTTGATCACCCCATCTGTATGGAAAAGTCTGAATAAGCTCATTTAACTTGTCAAAAGAGAAATACTTTTTACTTATCAATAATCGAAAACAGACAGCAAGTTCAAGAGGCACAATGCCTTCAAAGAGATCATGTGCAAGATCTGGTGGGAATCCTTCTGTAACTTTAAAAAATGACAGATCATCAGCCAAGACACAACTGTTTTTCACCCCGCAACAGGCTACTCCATTCTCATGTGCAGCTGCTATGTGTTGTTTATGTTGCTCCTCAGTTCTCAGTTTTGATTCTCCAACATGGTCTCCGGTTGTCTCAATCTATAATCGTGTTGCAGAAAATCGTGTTCCTGAAAAACTTTCCACAAAACCAGCCAAACCGTGAGCACCAAGACTATCAGCAACAACATATTGGACAGTGCCCTTAACGAGTGTTCCTAAATGATTAATAAACACCCCCTGTTGCTCCAATGCAACAAGGTCTTTCACAAGGGGCTCAAATACTTTTTTATACCCAAAAGTCTTCAGGTCTTCACTTTTACACAATAAAGCCAGATATATAGAGGACAGTGATGAGTGACTACCTGGTGGCAGATTACCCAAAATCCAATAAACTGAGCAGAGTTTATGCTTCTTTCTGGATGTGCCCAACGGATTGCATATTTCAAAGTCGTTTATGTAAAGGCACAAAGAAATTCTTGGTTCGTCAACACATGACAGGAAATTATTGTTCAGAAAATATACTCCGTCACGATAAGACCTGTAATATTTTTCATTGACAGAATGAGGTTGCACTGAACAATCAAATACTTAAATAATACAATAAATAATAAAAAGTGCTCACAATATCTTGTGAGCAGTGATATATCAATATCTATTCAACAGCTTTTAGGGTGTATTTTTTGTGTTTTCTGCATTTATGAGTCTTAAAACTACCATGAATATTCGTTTGGTATTTGCATCCTTTGAACATACAATTTACAGTTTCATTACTTTTAAGATGGACATTAATATGCCCAAAATATTCTTGTTCGGAAGTTATGCCACTGCATGAACACAAATTACACTTAAATGTGGCAAATAATGGTGGGTTTACCCTTTGAACTGGATGAAATCTGCTTAAATGGCTATGCAAAGCATTAAATGTTTTAAAGGTGCAGGGGCAGTCAGAATATGCACATGGAAATGGTGGTCTTGAACCGTGAACTAACCTGAAGTGTTTTATTAAAAGACGTCTGGATTGTTGCACCTTTTGACACAATTTACACCTCCACATTTAGACATCTGTGGAAAGAGAAGATCAGTCAGGAAATTATCCTTGACAATAAATGCTCAATATTTGTTAGCAAATCCAATATTCAGCAAAATTGATGAATGGCAGTTGAACGGTACTGACAAATTCTATATCCAGCACTGCATTAAATTTACATTGTGTGGAAAAAAAAAAATTTTTTTGCAATCATCCCCCTCCCACCACAACCTGAGATTCATAATATTATAAGCAAACAATACTATATATATTTAAAAACAAGTAATGGTAAACAGCATAAAACCCGTCACATTTCTGACGTGTCGACGCCTCAAGGGCTGCAGCGAGCTACAGACACGGCATTTCGCTGCTACAGACACGGCATTTCGCTGTTACAGACACGGCATTTCGCTGCTACAGACACGGCATTTCGCTGCTACAGACACGGCATCTCGCCCGCCATGCAACAGTGACTCGCTACCTTAAACCATAGAGACACAAATAAACAATGAGGTGCCCGTGCATGATGTTATTCTGAAATAGACAACATTACAGCGTTTAAGGAATGTTGTGTCCCGTGTCCCCAGACAAAGGCTGGGAGAGCCGGTACCGGGGGAAACTCCGGGGTGCAGCCTCTTGCACTGACAAAGTATCGTAGTTTTCAAAACACCCCGTATCTGCGCGGAGCAGGGGGAATCAGCACAAAGCATTTCTTAAACTCTGTAATGTTATCCATTTCAACATATCATACATTGGCACATCAGTGTCAGCTATTTGCATACACTGACAGGAACGGACGGGTCACCTGTCATCTAGAAGCTGCTACTCGCAGCCAGAGCGCACGGCCGAGATAAACACCCGACGGATTACAATACATGGTGCAGTTTCGAATTAATTGTGCGGTTGGGAGTGCCTAAGTTAAGGCACCTAAAACATTTACAATTTTTCAGAACTGCAAGTTAAGAGCGGCACAAAACGTATTTTGATTTCAATAGTGCAGCTTTAGGGCGGCACGGTGGTGCAGTGGTTAGCACTCGTGCCTCACAGCAAGAAGGACCCTGGTTCGAATCCCACACCAGACCTTTCTGTGTGGAGTTTGCATGTCCTCCCCGTGTCCGCGTGGGTTTTTGGCCGGGCACTCCGGTTTCCTCCCATCATCCAAAGACATGCACTGATAGGTTAATTGGTTAATCTAAAATTGGCCATAGGTGTAAATGTGAGAGTGATTGTTTGTCTATGTATGTTCAGCCCTGCGATGAACTGGCGTCTCATACAGGGTGTACCCCGCCTTCGCCCATTGTAGCTGGATTAGGCCCTCAGTGACCCCCGCGACCCTAGTGAGGATAAAGTGGGTTCAGATAATGAATAGTGCAGCTTGCAGTGTTAGCATTGCCACCAATTTGTTCTACAGACAAGACACTCACCATGTGCTCAGTGCGGGACAGCAATAAGTTGAAAATCTCTTCGATTTGCATTGGTCTAACTAGTGTAACTCCGCGTACAGTTCTACTTACGGAGGCTGTTGTGTGCATAGCGCCGCCATAGGTGGAGTAATATGAGCTAGCTAGATCAACGCAAATGAATGAGATATAAATGCGACATTACCTAGTTCTAGATTAACTGTGTATATTTAAGCGATTTTCGGGTCAAAGTATCAATGTCCACCACTCACCACATTGCACACATCCTGCTTAGCAAATTCAAACAATTAAAGTTATGTTTAAAGTTCAATACTAACTGGTGCTAGCTGTACTTATGAAATAATAATACAGTACAGGCTCTCAAGTCATTCAAGACGACCTAAACGGGGTTTTATGTGCAAAATACTGAGCTCACCATTTAACAACGACCTTGTTATGTAGAAAGTGTCGAAATTACCTGTTTTTTCGAGTGAAGAAAACAAGGTGACACTCCACACATGGGTCGCTATCCCAGATCCAAGTTAAGTCTTGACGCATGCATTGTAGGCTCTTTTTGAGCGCGAAGCCCATTGGTGGGAACTACGGTGTCCAGAAGTCCAAAACTCCTATGATCTATGCAATATGTTCATGTAAATGCTACATAAATGTCTTGAGTAAGCATAAAACACGATCGTATTACACAATAGTTACAAAACATCATTAGACAAAAGGGAAAACCTAACTTTATTGAGCAGAAGTAAGAAAATTTAAATAAAATCCACAACAGTGCAAGTTCATACGCTACCGGTTTCCAGTCAGCTCCGACCGTCCGCTGTAGAAGTACAGCTCCCAGTCCATAAGAGGATGAATCTGCTGAGACGAGCGTGTCTACATTCGAATCATTTAGGGCGAGACATGGTGGTGTTGTCAGCTGTTCCTTGATGTTTTCAAAGGCTTGTTGCTGCTGGGGCCCCCAGGCCCACATGTTGGATTTCCTCAACAGGTCTCGTAGAGGACGCGTTTTCTCAGCTAGGTGAGGCAAAAATTTTCCCAGGTGGTTTGTCATTCCCAGGAAGCGCCTTACCTCACTGACGTTGCTGGGCTCTGCCATGATTTTGACAGCGCTCACCTTGTCAGGGTCAGCACTGACTCCACTGGCCTCAATTACTTGTCCCAGGAACTTTATCTTCCTCTTTGAGAACTCACACTTGTCATTGAGTGTTATTCCAGCCTCCTGTAGTCGCATCAATGCTTTCCTCAGTCTCTCATCGTGCTCTTTCTGCATCGTGCCCCAGATGAGCACATCATCCATCTGACACAGGACACCTTCTAGTCCCTCCAGGGTGCGGGACATGCGCTTTTGGAAGTGTTCTGGGGCAGACGAGATCCCAAAACACAGGCGATTGTAGCGATACCGCCCAAACAGTGTGATGAACGTGGTGAGGAGAGAAGACTCTTTGGAGAGAGGAATCTGCCAGAATCCAGATTGGGCATCAAGTTTTGAGAAAACCTTGGCACCCGCGAGCTGTCCTAATGTGTGTTCCACGGACGGCAATGGATGTTTATCCCTCATTACTGACTTATTCAGCTCTGTGAGGTCTGTGCAGATTCGGACTCTCCCTGTGCTTTTGGGTACCACAATCATGGGTGCACACCATTCTGTAGGCTCTTCTACCTTTGAAATCACTCCTTGCTGCTCCATACGACTCAGCTCCTCTTTGACTTTTGGCATTAGAGGAAGCGATATGCGACGTGGTGTGGAGAGGGAGGAAGGCTTTGCACCTGGCTTCAGTACGATGGTGTACTCACCCTCCATTTTCCCCAGTCCAGAGAAAAGCTTTGGGAACTCTCTTTTTACTGTATCTGTGCCCTCTAGACTGATGTTGTTGACTCTGGCAACCAGCTGAAGCGCCAAGGCAGCTGCTCCACCAAGGAGCGGTGTGCGCAGTCCACTCCTCGCGTGTGCTATGCCTGCTGTTACCGAGGGTAGCTGTGAATTTTCCTTTCAGTTTCAAAGGTACCCCTCCTGGTCCGTAGAGAACCTTTTTTGCTCTGACCAGTTTGCTGAACTGTCCTTGGACATACAGTTGTTCTGGGACTGCTGTAACATCGGCTCCAGTGTCAATTTTAAACACTGCTGTGTGGTTATTCACTTTCAGTTCAGCCATCCATATACTAGCCTCTGTATTTTCTGACACAGAGCCTAAAAATGCAACATCCTCATCGCTGTTCTCGTCGTAGTACTCAGCCACTGCTGCTACATTTACTGCTTGTCTCTTTTTTGTTTTACACACCCTAGCATAATGTCCTTTCTTTTTACATTGGTTACACACTAGGGCTGCACGATATATCGTAAATTTATCGTCATCGCGATATCAACATGCGCGATATGCATATCGCAAAAGACTGCCTGAACTGCGATAAATGTTTTTTATTTATTTTCTTCCAAATAACTCTTCATGTCCTATTTGCCCAATCAGATGCAGACGTACTGCCGAGATCCCGCCCCGCCCCCAAGTAAATGCGAGCGTAGCCTGAACTGCTTAGCAGATCCCACCCCTAATTTAACATGCAAAGCACGTGAGAGAAGAGCATAGAGACGTGAATGTCGTGATGGCTGAGTCAACTGAGTTGTGTCAGGAGGAAGAAGAACTCGTGCCTAAAAAAAACAGTTCGTCTGTTATTTGGAAGTATTTCGGTTACAAGAGGGAAGACACATTACAAGCCCAAGTACTGTGTAAGTCATGCCAAAAAGTTGTAGCAACCAGCAAAGGAAACACAACTAATCTCCGCAGTCACCTTCAACACAACCACGTAGATTTGTACAAGGAGCTCCAAGCTAGCGCTAGCAAAAGCATGCCTACAGACGTTAAGCCCACATCAAGCGGGAGCTCCAAAGCAGTCCAACAACAGTCATCCATTCACCAGAGTTTTGCAAGTGTAACTCCTTATGAGAAATCTTCAAAGCGCCACAAAGAAGTAACGGAGGCCATTTCACATTACATTGCTAAGGATATGATGTCTATAAATACAGTTAGCAGAACGGGTTTTGTGAGTCTGATCAATATACTGGACCGCAGATACCAGATGCCATCACGGACTTATTTTTCCCAAGTCGCCATCCCACAGATGTATGACACCTGTCGCAGGAGAGTTCAATCTGAACTGAGTGAAGTTGTGCACTTTGCAAGTACTACCGATCTTTGGTCTAGCCGCACCACGGAGCCCTACCTGAGTTTCACCGTGCATTTCATCACTGACAACTTCGAGCTGAAATCGTGTTGTCTAGAGACTGTATTTTCCGGACTCGCACACTGGTGAAAACATAGCTCTTGGATTACGTGAAGTGTTGGTCAACTGGGATTTGCATGAAGACCGGCAAGTGTGTATCACTACGGATAACGGCTCCAACGTCGTGAAAGCCACCGAACTCAATAACTGGGTCAGACTTCAATGTTTTGGCCACAGGCTGCATCTTGCAATCAGTAAGTGTTGAGATGACCAAGGAAATAAATTGATCAGCTAGTCACTGTAATCGTTCTCTATTTCAGTCTTATTTTGTGTTTTAATGCATCTAATTATTTGTTCAGTCAATTAAGCATTTTAAATTCATGCAATTTGATTTGAATGATTTATTTCGAACATGTGCAAAGTGCAACAATAATCAATACAACAATAATAATAATAACAATGACATGTCTGAAAAGCAGTAGGATGAAGCATAAGCTTATTTAATTCTACCCCTTCTTCACTTCCCCAATAACCTAAATTCATCTTATAGCAATATAGTGCATAGTACAAAAAAATTATGATAATAATAAAAATAACAAGAATAATAACAATACCAATAATCAATAACTGAAGTACTAAACATAGACATATATACAAAAAAAACTAAAAACAAATGAGCAGATAGGAAAGTAGGTAACAAATAGAGTTTTTTTGTTGTTTATTGTTTTCCTTTTTCCTCCCTTCCTCCTTCTTCTTTTCCCTGTCTTTTTTCTTCCTTTTTTTCTTTCCTTTTTCTAAGTTGTCTGCATTTTGTTCTTATTTTTTATTTTATTTATTTTATTTTTCTATTTTCTAATTTTGCAATTAAGCTATGGTAGCAGTGATTTGAATGCTGCTAGTAGGCTACTCCTGGCCTAGTCTGTAATTATTGTAGGCTATCCTAGTTACTACAATTTGGTTGAGTTAGTCTTTTCTCCAGTAAGTTTGAATTATAAATACTTGTCTTGTGTTCTCCCCACTCCCTAGAAAATGCTGTTAAACATGACGACTGAATTACTAGAGCTGGTGGCCTCTGCAAAAAGTTGGTTGGACACTTCTCCCATAGCTGGAAAGAGAAGGTAGCACTGAGAAAGGCACAGCAGGAGCACAACCTCCCTGAACGCTCGCTCATCACTGAATGTCCAACAAGGTGGGGGTCCAGACAAAAAATGATAGAGAGAGTGCTAGCGCAGCAGCGGGCCTTATCCGATGTCCTGTCAGCAGACAAAAAATCAAGGCATTTGATTCCCACCTGGCAGGATCTGGATATACTTGATTCTGTCAACCAGGCACTACAGCCTCTGCAAGAATTTACAGATGCACTGTCAGGTCAAAGTTACGTAAGTGTGTCATATGTGAAACCAGTCCTTCATCTGATGAAGATATCAGTCCTTGCAGAGAAAGAGGAGGACAGTGATTTAACAAGGTCGATTAAGATGAAAATTCTGGACTACATGAACACTAAGTATGACGACCCAGCAACCCAGGAACTCCTGGACATGTCATGCTTCATGGATCCCAGATTCAAGGCCAATTACATCAGTGGCGAAAATGTGTCAGACATCAAGACCAGGGTGATGTCAGAAATGGAAGCAATAGCACAAAAGGTAAATAATGTTATAATGTTTGATACAAGGGTGATAGAATATGTTTAATAATGTAAATATTGCATGATCTTGAATGGAACAAGACATTTAACTGAATGTTAGTGCAAAATGAAAATGCATGTGTCCCCATTGTATTCTCTCTGTAGGAGAGGGACTCCACAGAGTCTGAGGCCCAATTCATGGATCCACCGAGTGCCACAGAGAAGAGAGCAAGAAAATCACTGGGCAGTTTCTTCAAGGTTGCTCCAGTCCCTTCTTCATCTTCTGTGCACCTGGCACAAGCCGTTGAAGCTGAACTCAACAGCTACCTGCTGTCTCCCACCATAGACAGTGAAGCAGACCCACTGGCTTGGTGGAGACTCCACCAGGTCAGCTACCCAAAGCTGAGCAAACTAGCCAGGAAGTATCTCTGCATACCTGCAACTACTTCACCCTCAGAGAGACGTTTTAGTACATCAGGAAATGTTGTAACATGCCAACGCACATGTTTAAAGCCTAACAAAGTAAACATGCTTGTTTTCCTTGCAAAGAACTTGCCATAAGAAAGCATGCTCACAAAACTATGCACACACAAACACTCATGCACAACATGAATGCACAATACATTACATTTCATATTGCCATACTGTGGCTGTTCTTCAAAGCTTGTAGTTGAGCTAAACTACATTGTAGACCTTTTTGTTACCATTTTTTGGCTAAGAACTTCAGTTACTATAATTTGAATTGTTATGTTAACATTTATTTAAGATTTAAAATAATTTAACTTGTTTTTGGATGTTTCATGGAAGGCATTTTTATTCAAATGCTCATTTAATTGAATTCTTTCAATAAAAACATGTTGGAAAGGAAATTTTTTTCAGTGTCTGGAGATGGAAGAAAAACAAGTTATAGGCTATTTAGATATCGTGAAAAATATCGTTATCGCAACACTCAACAGCAATATCGCATATCGTGGGTTTTTCTAATATCGTGCAGCCCTATTACACACAGCGTCTTTCGCTGGACATTGCTGAGGATGATGCCCTCGAGTATCTCCGCACCTCATGCATTGTGAATGTTTGTCATGATTTGCCTTTTGATACGTCTGTCTGCTCGTGTGCTGCTTCTTCCTGAAGCCCGCGGTGCTGGAACTGCGTGACTGCGTATCACATGCTTCAGCTTTGAAGTGTGTGTTTAACATTGCAAGCTGCTTTTTGACACTTTCACTTTGTCGTGATTTTTCAATGGCCCTCTCCATCGTTAGTTTAGAGTCCAGTTGCAATTGTTCAGACAACTTCTTGTCTCTCAGACCGACGACAAGACGATCCCTCACCATTTCATCTTTCAGAGCCCCGTATCCACAGTGTTCTGCGAGGCAATGCAGTGCAGTGTAAAAGCTGTCTACGGACTCCCCAACTTCTTGTTGTCTCATATTAAATCTGGCCCTCTCGATTATAACATTTCTGCGAGCTACAAAGTGAACATCCAATTTATCTTTCACCGTTTTATAATTCTTGGCCTCTGCAGGAGTTAAATGCAGGGAAAGTAAAATGTCCTCCGCTTCTTCCCCCATCGAGTAAATCAATGCATTCACCTGGTTTTCGTCATTCTCTTCCTCTAATCCAGAAGCGATGCGAAATCTTTCGAATCTTTTGATCCATTTCGTCCATTCTTCCACTTTGAACGTAAACTTCTCGGGAGGAGAAACTAGATAGTTAGACATGCTGCCACCGTGTCGGGTATGCTAACCTCCTTTAGCATAGAGTTCACTTTACTCGTCTCGATCCTCTCGCGTGAAAGGTGCGCTCCAAAACAGCATGCTCTGCCTATCTATGCTGGTACACTACTCTCATTAAACACCTTCAACGTCCGACTTAACTTCTGACACCATGTTAGATTGGCCGGGTTTATATTATCATTCCCTCAGTCAGAGACCACTACAGGTATCCAGTGGGTATCAGTGTCACCTTTATTTTTATCCCCCCTTCCCCGGGGTTACAATCCAAAGGTTCCCCCTTAGTATATCTAACACTACAGTCCTATACTAGGAACTTCTATTTCTGAACAAATTAAGATGTTATTACCCTATAGGCATGCTCGAATAAGATTTGAACAAAAATTATACTTAAAAACCCTCAGATATCTTGAAATCCGGGATTTTTCTAAATCATAAAATATTAATATGGTTAATTTTTAGGGATGTCCCGATACGACTTTTTCACTTCCGATACGATACCGATATTGTAGGCTTGAGTATTGGCCGATACCGATATCAATACGATACGATATAGGCACGAATCATACATGTATTTATTTCTTATTTTGTTGTGTGGAATGTTAGAAAAGGCTTGATAAAGTAATGTTACTGTAACTGATGTTGTAGTGATATAACAGAAAACAATAGTCAGCAACAGTAGGTATAGGAAAAACTGACCCATTTATTATTAACCAATTGGTTACATAAATTTTAATCGTCAACATAAGAGTATTACCTCAACAAATCCAATAAAAACTAAATGTTATATTTAAAGTGCAAAATAACCACTGGTTACCAACATCATTATACAATTGAATAGAATAAATAAAATTTTAAAGTGCAAACAATTCAAGTTCACTCCAGTTATTTTTTTTACTGTCAGCATATGTTGGAAACAACTGTGGGCAGGGCCAGCGTGGGTTGCTGAAGCGAGGTTTGTTGCTTCGCCTTGCTGCTCTCGCTAAAATCCTCATGTTCTTTTTTGTGGTGTTTTTTCAAATGTGCGATGAGGTTGCTTGTATTGAACCTTCCCGGTTCTGTCCATTCACGGGATACTTGCGCCTGACAAATGTTGCATTTAGCTGCAACGTCTTTGTCCGAGTTTACGGTAAAATACCTCCACACAGTTAAGGGGCCTATTATAGAAGTGCTGGAGCAGTAAATGGACAGCTTATATCGGAGTGTTCATATCAGAGTTTTTAGATTCAGCCCGATAAAATCCAATATTCACTTTTTTGGCTGATATCGGACTGATTTCCGATATCAATATCGGATCGGGACATGCCTGTTCATTTTATTTCCATATTTTCAAGATCATATTTCAGAATAACAGCTAGTCATTGTAATTATCAAAACACTACATTCATTATGAAAAAAAAAATACATTCATTATGAATAATAAAAATTCTTAGTTGAAATTGGAAAAGAATATATACACACACACATGTAAAAATACATATGAATTTTATTACAATAAACTCCTTTTTACTGGTATAAGAATACAATATTTTACAGAGTTACAATTTGCCCTAAGGTCATTCTCTTTTATTAAGAGCTCGGAGTTTGGTCATTTACCATTTGACTGCCATACCTCTGGATTTTCTCCTTCATTTCCTGTCGAAACTTTCTATGATCAAGCGGTATTGTCAGTGGATGATTTCTCATAATCTGTGCTTTTCTAAATATAGATACATGCCGCCATGACACCTTGTTATGTGCCCTGGCACATTCTTTTTTCCCCCCCCTTTAGATTTGATACCTTTAAATATTTTCCCCATTATTCTGTGTTTTGGATTATAGTTTTTTTTTCAGTAAACCTTTTAGTTTCCTGTTTTATTTGTTTAGTGCTTGGGAGCACTTCCTGTGGCTGCCTTTAAAAGGAGCTGAGAAGCACCTGTGCAGGTGTGTTTTTTTTGGGTGTTGCTCTCTCTCTCCTCAGGTCCTCCTCCAAGACAAGCTGGCTACAATTGGGTCCAGGTGTGCCAAACTACCAGCATGCTGGCTGCCATGAGGAGTTGGTTCCTTTTTCTTTGGTTTGGTCCTTTTTGAGTTCTTTTTTTGTGTATTCTGGGGGATCCGGCGGTCCTGTTTTCGCCTTTAAGTTTTGTTGTTCAGGTATGTTTTTCTGTATTTTTTCTTAGTTTGGCTGGGACACTGGCTTCTACGGCTGCATAGCAGTTGGCCCAGTTGTCCCAGCCTTTTGTTTGTTTTTGCTGGTCTCCCAGGTCTAGTTAAATTTGATTTTCTGTTTTCTTGGCATGACCAGTCATTCCCTGCTGTCCACCTAGTCCACTGGTCTGCTTATAGTACTTTTTTTTAAATTAAATAAACATAAGATTCTCAACTTCCAACTTTGTGTCCATGTGTCCTTAAATATGTTGCTTCCTGTGTGGTCGTAACATATTTTTGGGGGCTCGTACAAACAACTAAAACTCTTCATACCCTCAGTATTTTTTTGGATTTTGTCAGTTTAAAGGTGTAAATTCCTTTTTTTTGGTGGAATATATCCTCAAATTTCACTCTCACATTTGAAATTGTTTTAGTAAAACCTCTTTTTTTTGTGTGTAGAGAAAAATTAAGTGGTTTAAAGCAAACTGTAGGACCATGCATAGGGATGGAAATTGAGTTTTTTTGGAGTTTTCCTATTTATTGGGGAAGGTTATGAGAGCGGGTTGTAGTCTTGTGGATCTTTTTTTGAAGGCTTGAGTCTAATCTAGCATTTTGGGTTTAATAGGCATCATGGCATTTGTATTAAATGTGGCAGAATTTGTAGAAAACCCTGTGTTGGATGTGATTCACAAGTGCTCGAAAGCTGATTTGGTATCATTGGCTCAAAGTATGGATATTTCTGTTGCAAAACACTCAAAGAAGGCTGTGATAAAAAGTGAAATAATCTCTGTGCTTGTGGAACGTGGTATTTTTCCTGCTACTCTGGACTCTGTTGAAAGTGAAGCAGTCCGGGTGAAGGAGTTGGAGTTAGAAATCAAGCGTGTGGAGATGGAAGGACAAATCCGTTTGCGTGAGTTAGATCTGGCCATCCAACGTCAAAAGCGAGATCAGCACGAAGCATTTGATGCGAGTAAGTGTATTCGCCTTGTTCCACAATTTAATGAGAAAGATGTTGATAAATTTTTCACTGTTTGAGAGGACTGCTGGTTCATTAAAATGGCCTCCAGAAGCTTGGCCAATACTTCTTCAATGTACATTAACTGGGAAAGCCCAAACTGCATATGCAACATTGTCCACAGAAGACAGTGTTGATTATGATAAAGTAAAAGCGGCAGTTTTGAGAGCTTATGAGAAAGTTCCTGAATATTATCGACAACAGTTTAGAAAAGTAAAAAAATCATTTAATCAAACATATACTGAATTTGCTCGGGAGAAAGAAACGAGTTTTGATAAATGGTGTGCTTCTCAAAATGTGACTGACTTTGACCAGCTTAGGGAGTTAATGCTAATGGAAGACTTTAAAAACAATATTCCAGAGAAAATATCTACACATGTCAATGAGTCTAACGTTGCCACACTTTCAAAAGCGGCAGTGTTGGCTGATGAGTATGTATTAACCCACAAAGCAATTTGGGTTGAACGTCCATTTTTTAATAAATCAGAACGGCATGATTCTCAAACATGGGTGGAAAGTCAGCGAGTGCAGGATCAAAATGGGACTGTTAATGGTCAGTCTAGCATGGGGGTAATTAAAAATAAGAGTAAAGGTGACGATAGAATGTGTTTCTATTGTGGAAAGAAAGGCCATATTGTTGCGAACTGTATAAAACTGAAAGACAAAAATGTCAAAACAGTGGTGTTTATTGACAAAATGAGTAACCGTTCATTGAAAACCATTGAAGCTTGTGACTATGGTGATTTTGCACCTTTTATTATGGATGGTTTTGTGTCCATTGGAAACGTTAAAGTTCCAGTTAAGATTTTGCGTGATACAGCTGCTTCACAGTCATTTATTCTAGAGGGAATTTTGCCATTGAACATGGAAACAAATGTTGGGTCGGAACGATCAGTTCGTGGGTTTAACATGCAGGAAGTTGGCGTACCATTGCACAAGGTGCATGTTGAGTCAGATTTATGGTCTGGGGACGCTGTTTTGGGAGTTAGACCCGGTTTTCCGATAGATAATGTTTCATTGATAATGGGTAATGATCTAGCAGGTGGGCGCGTTTTGGTCACTCCAGAGGTCACTGCTGTGCCCATTTCAAGTGTGGGACCAGATGAGCTGGAGTGTAAATTTCCAGAAGTCTTTACATCATGTGCAGTTACTCGTGCGTCTGTTAAATGTCAGAAAGAGGAGGGAGATATTGATTTAAGTGACAGTTTTGTGTGCAGAACTGAGTTAACTGATTGGGACAAAAAGGTTGAACCAAGTATAGGTGGAGTGCTTGGGGTTGACGACAAATTAAAACCTATGTCCAGAGAACAGTTGATTGTGGATCAGAAAGCGGATAAAACATTGACAAATATGTTCACTGAAGCTGTGGCAGAAGGTGAATGTGACACTTTGTCTACAGGATATTTTTTGCGTGATGGGATATTAATGAGAAAATGGATGCCTGTAAATGTGTCCCCTGCGGAGGAGGGTTTTAGTGTGTCACAGATTGTGATGCCCACTCCATACCGGGAGGAGATACTAAAATTGGCTCACGACAATCCATTAGCAGGACATCTCGGAATACGGAAAACTTATGATCGTATACTGCGTCATTTTTTTTGGCCAGGTTTAAAAGCTGACGTGGTGCGGTATTGTAATTCATGTCATTGGTGCCAGGTAGCAGGAAAACCCAACCAAACGATTCCACCTGCACCTTTATATCCCATTCCCGCTGTTTCTGAACCATTTGAATCTGTAGTGGTTGATTGTGTGGGGCCATTACCGCGTACCAAGTCAGGAAATAAGTTTCTGATTACGGTTATGTGCGCATCCACTCGTTTCCCAGAGGTGTTTCCAGTGCGTAAAATAACAACGCCTGTGGTTGTGAAAGCTTTGACCAAGTTTTTTTCTCTGTTTGGTTTACCTCGGATTGTGCGGACTGACCAAGGCTCTAATTTCATGTCAAGAGTGTTCTCACAGGTTTTAAAACAACTTGGTATAGAACATTGCCATTCTTCGGCATTTCATCCGCAGAGCCAGGGTTGCCTAGAGCGTTTCCACCAAACTTTGAAAACTATGCTTCGCACTTACTGTCTCGAGTTTGACAGAGATTGGGATGAGGGTGTGCATCTGCAACTTTTTGCTGTTCGTGAGGTGGTGCAAGAATCCTTGGGGTTTAGTCCTGCGGATTTGGTGTTTGCTCATACGGTCGGGGGTCCTTTAAAGGTCCTTAGTGAGAAATGGTTGTGTGGAGAACCGGAGCAAAACCTTCTGGATTATGTCAGTGCATTCAGGTATAAATTGCACAGGGCATGTGAAATTGCACAACAGAACTTGGAGGTAGCTCAAACAAAGATGAAGTCTTTTTATGACAGGAGGGCCAAAAGTCGTTCATTTGATCCTGGGGATAAAGTTTTGGTGTTACTGCCAATCTTGGGGTCAAGTTTGCAGGCGCGATATAGTGGGCCCTATGTTGTTCTGAGAAAGGTTGGTGAGCGTGATTATTTTATTTCTACTCCAGATCGGAGGAAGAAATCTCGTTTGTGTCACATTAATATGCTGAAGCCTTATATTGAGCGGAATTCAAAAATTACAGATGCTGACAAGCTTGAATCATCACCAGGGGTTAGTCTAGCAGCAGCTATAACATCTGACGAGCTACCCAATACTGTAAAACCTGAGGAGCTGTCTAGTGTTGAGAGGGAGAAGGACTTTGGTTCTGTACCTTTGACTATGGGAAAGTTAAATAACTCTGTGCTCTTGCGAAGCTTGCCTTCTTTATTTAACCACCTTGATTTTTCCCAGAAAACTGATGTCATTAATTTGATTCAGTCATATAGGTCACTGTTCGCTGATGTCCCCTCTCAAACTCATGTGCTCACTCATGACATTGATGTTGGTGACGCGAAGCCGATAAAGCAGCATCCTTATCGGGTGAATCCAGACAAGAGAGCCAGACTTAAATCGCAAGTGAATTACATGGTGGAAAATGGCATTGCTGAAAGGAGCAGTAGTCCATGGAGTTCACCGTGCCTACTCACCATCAAGTCGAATGGTGAAGACCGTTTCTGCACGGATTTTAGAAAGGTCAATGCGGTGACTAGGCCAGACTGCTATCCACTGCCACGCATGGAAGACTGTGTTGACCATGTTGGTGCGTCACAGTTTGTTACCAAGCTAGATCTCTTAAAAGGCTATTATCAAATAAAACTCACAGAACGTGCCTCTGAGATCTCTGCTTTTGTCACCCCAGATGACTTCCTGCAGTATAACGTAATGGCATTTGGAATGTGTAACGCTCCAGCCACATTTCAGCGGCTCATGAACTCAGTCTTGTCTGGCCTGTCATTTTGTCAGGCGTACCTAGATGACATTGTGATTTGTTCTAGATCATGGACTGAACACTTGGAACACTTGGGGATTGTGTTTGAGAGGTTGACTGAAGCAAATCTGACAGTGAATCTTGCAAAGTGTGAATTTGGCCAAGCAACAGCAACCTATCTGGGAAAACAGGTGGGTGGAGGCCAGGTTCGTCCAGTGCAGGCAAAAATAGAAGCGATTCTGTTGGTCCCGGCACCCAAAACGCGTACAGAGCTCCGTCGCTATCTAGCTATGGTGGGTTACTATCGCGGGTTTTGTAGAAACTTCTCCACTGTAGCTGCTCCTTTGACTGATCTTCTCAGTCCAAAGGTGGAGTTTCAGTGGAATGCTTTGTGTCAGTTTGCATTTGACCAGACAAAGGAAATCTTGGTCAAAGCGCCAGGCTTGAGTGCTCCTCGTTTTGATTGTCCTTTTAAGTTAGCAGTTGATGCCTGTGACTTAGGGGTCGGGGCAGTTCTTCTGCAAGATGGTGTAGATGGTGTAGAGCATCCTGTTGCGTACTTTTCTAAAAAGTTGAACAAATATCAGAAATGGTACTCTACAATTGAGAAGGAGGCATTGGCTTTAGTGTTGTCCCTGGAACACTTTGAAGTTTATGTTGGGGGTTCCTGTGGTCCAGTGATTGTTTATACAGACCACAATCCCCTGGTTTTCTTGGATCGCATGAGAAATAAAAATCGTCGACTCATGTCCTGGTCACTTAGATTGCAGGAATATTCCCTTCAGATCCAACATATTCGTGGGAAAGACAATGTTGTGGCGGATGCCCTGTCAAGACTTTAGTTTCACTGAAAGGGCGAGTTAATATCAGCTGCCCCATTCAGTGTCTTTGGGTGGGGGTGTTATGTGCCCTGGCACATTCTTTTTTTCCCCCCCTTTAGATTTGATACCTTTAAATATTTTCCCCATTATTCTGTGTTTTGGATTATAGTTTTTTTTTCAGTAAACCTTTTAGTTTCCTGTTTTATTTGTTTAGTGCTTGGGAGCACTTCCTGTGGCTGCCTTTAAAAGGAGCTGAGAAGCACCTGTGCAGGTGTGTTTTTTTTGGGTGTTGCTCTCTCTCTCCTCAGGTCCTCCTCCAAGACAAGCTGGCTACAATTGGGTCCAGGTGTGCCAAACTACCAGCATGCTGGCTGCCATGAGGAGTTGGTTCCTTTTTCTTTGGTTTGGTCCTTTTTGAGTTCTTTTTTTGTGTATTCTGGGGGATCCGGCGGTCCTGTTTTCGCCTTTAAGTTTTGTTGTTCAGGTATGTTTTTCTGTATTTTTTCTTAGTTTGGCTGGGACACTGGCTTCTACGGCTGCATAGCAGTTGGCCCAGTTGTCCCAGCCTTTTGTTTGTTTTTGCTGGTCTCCCAGGTCTAGTTAAATTTGATTTTCTGTTTTCTTGGCATGACCAGTCATTCCCTGCTGTCCACCTAGTCCACTGGTCTGCTTATAGTACTTTTTTTTAAATTAAATAAACATAAGATTCTCAACTTCCAACTTTGTGTCCATGTGTCCTTAAATATGTTGCTTCCTGTGTGGTCGTAACACACCTCCTCTTGATCTCTTGATCTAACCTCACCCCATCACTGACTAGGTTGTCTAAAATCAGATTAGCTAGCTAAAGTAATTCAAAGGATTTAGCTATTTTATTTATCATTAATATTTATTTATTAATCATGCTTTAGTGCCAACACTGCCAGGAGGCAGGGAAGGGAGAAGTAGAAGCAGGGACAGGAAAATGTTCACTTTTAGAAGTCAATCAGAATTAACTCAACCGAGTGTTTGTTTGAAGACATGTGTACGCCCTTTCATCCCATCATGCACTTCAACAATAGTTTATCCAAGGATCTTGGGGTTAAGGGTCAAAATCGAGTGCACATGAACATTGACAGAACACATAAACTGTCAGGGTGTGGCACTAGCCTTGTGCTACATTTCATTTGAGTTCAGTTGTTTTTATTTCAGCAGTTCATTATAAAATAATTACAGAACAAAAGAAACAAAAGACAAAATGAGAGTCATCAGAGTCACCACTCAAAAGGAGTAGGTTGAGTTCAGAGAACTTATAAAAACCCTACCCCTCATTTAACAATTGTACAATACAATTCTAACAATTTTATGAATTTCATTTACATCACTCATTTCAATGTGCATCTTGACCATATGTTTTTAAACTGAACCTCCTGCATCATTGCAGGCAGTCATTTGGCCCACTGGTTCGGCTACAACAAAAATTTGACAAAGGTGAAACTAGACTTTGCCTTCTTGGGATATGGGAGGTATGCCGTTCAAGATGTGACATTCTCCCAGTAGTTGTCTTGCCCCCCAAATCCTGTTTTTGTTTTAATCTTCATTTCTTTTTAGTTTTATATGAGTTAGTAAGATTTTTTTGTATTTCAAAAAAGGTGTAAATATTTAAAGTGCACTTTTTGTTCTTTCTATTTTTGTTATTACTTAGTATTTTTATTTTTAGTATTTATTATATCAGAGAAGGTTTAAATATTAAAAGCGTATTTTTGTTTTAATCTTTATTTCTTTTTATTTATATCGTGACAAACAACTCAAGAGTATTTTTTTTCTACTCAAGAGTAGTTGTTGGAGGAAGTTTACCACATGACAAAGCAGAATTTCACACTTTTTCAGCTCTCTGTTTCGTTCATCTCTGTGGAATTCTTCTTCCAGAGCAAATTCTCTGATACCATTACTGTGTAAAGCAACAGCACAAATGCAACAAACATCCCAAATTTGTGTGTTGTCGATGTTAACCGATGACCATTTGACCGATGGTTGACCACATCAAGTTGTCTGGTCATACTTTTCTACCAAAACAAGCAAAACCACCCTGCATATGTCATTCCACTGTACAAACTCGTCTCGTCTAGTCATCTGAACCCCTGTTATCCTCACTAGGGTCGCGGGGGTCACTGGGGGTCTAATCCAGCTACAATGGGCAAAGGCCCATGTATGCGACGGCAGTTCATCTCAGGGTCGAACATATATAGACAAACAATCACTCTCACATTCACACCTTGGGACAATTTAGATTAATCAATTAACTTATCAGTGCATGTCTTTGGTTGATGGGAGGAAACCAGAGTACCCGGCAAAAAACCCACGCGGACACGGAGAGAACATGCAAACTCCACACAGAAAGGTCTGGTGTGGGATTCGAACCAGGGTCCTTCTTGCTGTGAGGCACGCATGCTAACCACTGCACCACTGTGCCACTTCTGCACAAAATCTTTTTCATTATAGTGTAGGTTATAAAGAGTAAGCTTTTTGATCTCTGTATAACATATCTTTAAAAATTATGAATAAGGGCTTAGCAACACATGATAGAATTTATTAAAGGTGTCATTCCATTGTTGTTTCATTAATATTAATGAAATTGGGGTGGCTGTGGCTCAGTTGGTAGAGTGGGTTGTCCAATAGTCGAAAGGTTGGCGGTTTGTGTCCCAGCTCTGGCTGTGTCCTTGGGCGAAGACACTAAACCCTGACTTCAGCTCCCAGTAGGACTGACAGAACCTTAGAAACCTACTGGTGTGTGAATGGGTGAATGTGAGGTTAATGAAGGTGGAACTATATAAGTGCAGATCATTTAATATTGCTGTGTTCTCCATTGTTATTGAATTCATTGTGTGTTGGCTCTATTAAAAAAAAGTCTGGATTGCTTTGTTTCCAGCTGTTTTTGCATGGTAGAAAAATGACTTGAGGTTTACTGCTACTTCCTCATACATGGCAATGACGCAGTAATGAGGTGTCTTTGATTGGCTCAGAATGCGTGAAGGAACACTCCCCCCTCCCCTCTCACTCTTCTGTATGTGTGTTTACCTTTACCAGAATAACATCCAGCTAGGTTTTGTGCCGTTGCTTGTTCTGAAAACGTG
Organism: Siphamia tubifer; assembly: GCA_020466265.1. Lineage (NCBI taxonomy): Eukaryota > Metazoa > Chordata > Actinopteri > Kurtiformes > Apogonidae > Siphamia > Siphamia tubifer. The sequence continues at coordinate 11,408,226 of CM035798.1, read as the reverse complement.
CAGGGGAAAAAACAAGGCTTTATTTCCACAGAGAGCACATCAACCAGTTTGTTCCGCCATTTTTTTCGAGTTTGTGCAGCAGCTACTGTGCCGCTGTTTTCTCTTGTAGATGCTAATGCTACTTCAAATTTGCTGCAATGGAGGACCCCACGTGGCTGATGCTAAAGTCCATCTGACGTTAGATGGACCGGCTTTTTCTGGGTCCCTCGTTCCTCTTGTTATTTTGTGTGAATGTGGTATGCAGCCAGTGGAGTTGACAAACTACTGTCAAATGAGCATGTGTCGGTAAGTCTGGGTGAGCCATCAGATTCCAAAAGGAGCGTGGAAAAGTGGTTTTCAGCGGAATGAGACCTTTAATAGCAAAAGCAGAGCTCAGTTAATCTATGTGGTATGACCATTTCACACCAGTTTAGAACATTTACTCAAAACATAAACAGAACACAAAGTTAGAACTTCTATAGCAGCTAGAGACTGGCACAGTAAGTTGTCACCATGAAACCAAAAAGCACAGTGGATGAGTTGTGTTATCCATCTGTCAAACCTACTGAAAATGACATGACGGGGGGACTACTGCTAAAGGAGTTTATACTGCAGGCTGGTGGACCATCTGTAAGGTTTTTTTTTTACACTACATTTAACAGCAGAATTTACGGGAACATCAAATGTTTTCTGTGATGGTTTAAAATGAGCTTTTAACATAACATCAGCCGACCTCGCATTGTGACTTGTGTTTAAAAAGTGACTGAAATGGCTGTATGTGTGTGTATCTGTGTGTGTGTGTGTGTGTGTGAGCCGACAAAGCAAGTGTTTTCTTTTCTCTGTGACCGACTTCCACCAACTAATGAGGCTCAGTGATTGGCCAAGATTTTTGAATGCAATGTCTAGTCTTGTGATTTCCTCCTCTTTGTTTTGGTGCTTTTTGTTAGTGACATTACCATATAGCAACTGACGCGATATAATGACGTCATTGAAAGGTTCCTATTGGGCAGTGGTTCTCAAACCAGTCGTCGTGGCCCAGTGTCCTGCATGTTTTACCTGTTTCCCTGTTCTATCACTCCTAGTTAAATTATTGATCAGCTCTTCAGAAGTCTGATAATGACGTAATGGCTTCCAGGGGTGATAAAACAGGGATTTTTCCCTTATTATTTCTTTACATTTAATGTCTTTTTTTAATTATTAAAATTAAAAATTATTATTATTAAAATTATTTAATAAATGTTTACATTTTGTTTAATTTTTAAAACATTTTGAATTCATTTATAAAAATATGTATTTTATTTGTTTATTTTATTATATTTATATAAAATACACATTTCATTTTATTTAATTTTTTAATAAGAAAAAATGAGGTGGGAGAAAGGGGAGGTGGGACACTGGGCCATGAGGACCGAATTGGAGAACCACTGCTATAGGGCCATTTCTGTATGGAGACACACGCCTGAGAGGACCGGGCTAAACTCATTGCCCGGTCAAAAGTAGTTCTCCCACAAAAGTCCCAGAAGTTCTAATACACACCTATTGTTATTCAGTATATTTTTGTATTTATTACTCAAGAGGGCATAAAAAGCTTCACAAGCAGCATGCATTATTTAGTCTTGCTGCTTTAGATTCAAGTTTTAAAATGTGCATCATGCAAGAGAGCAGAAAGTGATAGAGATTTATTGGTATCATGTAGTTTCTATGGTTACTGTGGTCATTTCTCACTGTCACCACACCAGGACGGCTAAGTATAAAATGGCTTCACATCACAAATAAAATCCTTTCAGAGAAGACATTATGGGTTGTAAAGAAAATTTTGGACCATGTCATTTAAAGAAAAGTATTAGACACAGCTATGATGTTTGTTAGATTCATATCAACAATGCACTAAATCACATGCTCACAAATCCATTTGAAAGCAAGGCCTTGTGCTTCCCCTGCTGATCTGTGACTGAATGAAAAGAACATATGACAGCAATATTGCTTGTCTCATCCCTGTACAGTAGGCTTATAGGCCTACAATAACAGTAGCTGTAGACTTATTGGCCTACAGCAGGGGTCTGCAACCCTGGTCCTAGAGAGCCGCTATCCTGCATGTTTTAGATGTTTCCCTCTTCCAACACACCTGATTCAGATGATCAGCCTATCATCAAGCTGTGCGGAAGACTGATAATGTCTGTCAGGTGTGCTGGAAGAGGGAAACATCTAAAACATGCAGGATAGCGGCTCTCTAGGACCAGGGTTGCAGACCCCTGGCCTACAGTAACAGACTAATAGGCCTACAGTAACAGTAGGCGTATAGGCATACAGTTACAGTAGGCTTATAGGCCTGAAATAACAGTAACTGTAGACTTATTGGCCTTCAGTAACAGACTAATAGGCTGATAGTAACAGTAGACTTATAGGCATACAGTAACAGTAGGCTTAAAGGCCTACAGTTAAAGTAGGCTTATAGGTCTACAATAACAGTAACAGTAGACTTATTGGCCTACAGTATCACTTTCAAATTGCTTCTATTCACATTTAAAGCCATCCACAAGCTCGCCCCCCCTATCTGTCCGATCTCCTTCATATCAACACACCCTCACGCACCCTCAGGTCTTCCTCCTCTCTCCACCTCTCTGTGCCCTCTGCCCGTCTCAGCACCATGGGGAGCAGACCATTCAGCCACTCCTCACCTCTGGAACTCTCTCCCACAAGACATCCGTAACACTGTTTCTTTGACCCATTTCAAATCAAAACTCAAAACTCATCTGTTCCGAACTGCCTACTCCCTATAATCCACTGCTCCATTTTACTTTGCTGTGCTTTTTGTTGTGGTTGTTTTTATTTATTTGTATTGTGTTTTTGTATTTGTAAAGTGTCCTTGGGTGTTGTGAAAGTTAGTCTTATAGTTAAATAAAATGCATTATTATTATTATTATTATTATTATTATTACAGTAACAGACTCATAGGCCTACTTTAACAGTAAAGGTGGGTTTATAGGCCTACAATAACAGTAGACTTATGGTAAATGGACTGCGCTTATATAGTGCTATATAAATATCTGTACTTTATATTTCTTACATTTATATAAATATCTGTACTGTATACTCTTTACATTTGTATAAATATCTGTACTTTATACAACATACATTTACAGTATATAAATATCTGTACTGTAAATATCTCTAAATATCTACTTCTACTCTTTCAAATTAAACAAATGTGACACTATGAAAAATAAATTTCTGTAAATTAGAAATTGCGACTTACTATATAATAATTTTGACTTTTTTCTCATAATTCAGAATTTTTTTCTCATAATTTTGACTTTTTATCTCACGATTTAGATTTTTTACAATCTCATAATTGTGAACTTTTTGCGCACTATAATTGGCAATAATTGGTCAAATGTATCTTATCAAGGCGGCGTTATGGGGCTCTGAAAAATATAAGTTAAAAAACAGATCCAGATAGTGGAAAGATTCGAAGATGCTGTTTACACAGCTCCTCGCCATTTCTGTGATGTATCAGTATCAAAGCACATGCGCCAAACTCAAAACAACAACAATGGTAAAGTGTGCACCGTTACTGTGCTTCCTATCCCTATTGTACCAGAATATCATTCATATTCATTAATACCGTATAAAACACACACTTGTACAGATCACAATTCATGAATTTATTTTGGATTAAAAAATTTTTTTTATCCAATGTGGACTGCTCAATATTAGGTCTATTTCTTCCAAATCTTTATTAATAAACAATCTAATTAGTGATCACAAAATTTATATTTTAGCTCTGACTGAAACCTGGCTTCAGCAGGATGAATATGTCGCATTAAATGAATCCATGCCACCAAATCATGTGAACTATCACACAGCCAGAACCAGTGGCCGTGGTGGAGGAGTGGCAGTAATATCCCACTCCAGTTTAGGTCTTAGCCCTGAAATTAATCATAAAATTAATCACACTTACCACTCCTTTGAAAGTTTAGTTTTATCCATTACTTTCCCCAACTGCAGAAAACAAAAACCCGTCCTTTTTGTCATAGTCTACCGCCCTCCTGGCCCTTATTCACAGTTTTTATTAGAAGTCTCTGACTTTCTATCCAGTGTAGTGTTGAACTTGGATAGGATTAGAATAGTTGGTGATTTTAACATACATGTCGACAACAACACTGACTCTCTTAGTAATGCATTTAGTGACCTACTCGACGGATTAGGCTTTATCCAAAATGTTAATAAACCAACCCACATTCACATTCCCCATGGTACAACGCTGACACTTGCTCCATTAAACAAGCAACATGTAAATTAGAGAGGCAATGGCGGCGATCCAATTCAGAAGATTCTCTCAATGCCTGGAAAAATAGCTTAATAAAGTATGAGCAAGCTTTGCATACAGCCAAAATTAGATATTACTCATCCATAATAGAAGAAAACAAGAATAAGCCTAGATTTCTGTTCAGTACTGTAGCCAGACTGACAAACAGCCATACCTCCGTGGAACCAGTTATTCCATCCACGCTCCATTCTGATGATTTCCTGCAGTTCTTTAACAATAAAATATCAACTATTAGAGACAAAATAGACACATTTCACCCAAACATTAGATCAGAAAAAGCAGCAGTTTCAAACCTAGGCCCTCTGTAACACTAAATAATTTCACCATTGTAGACCAAACTGATGTCATATCTATTATCATGTCTTCCAAATCAGCCACCTGCCTCTTAGATCCAATCCCAACAAAACTCTTTAAAGAGACTCTGCCCTTAATTATTAGCACTGTCTAGGGCTGGGCGATTTTGTCTTTTAAAAAAAATCTCAGATTTTTTCCCAAAAAACTCGATTCACGATTCACGATACGATTTTTTTCCCACGTGGGCTAAATGAAAATGAAAAGACTCGAAATGTGGTTTCTTTCGTCTTCTTTTTTTTTTTTAAATAACATGTAAAACACAAATACTTCTACAAATAACTGTAAATAATAAATCAGTTGTGCAAAAGGTGCAACTACAACCTGAGACTTTGCCTACATGAACTGTAGTAAGTCCAAGACATATCCACCACTGTTACAGGAAAAACAGTGCAAAAAAAATAGTGTAAAAGATACATTTTGTTGGAAAAAAGAAAGCTTAAAATATTTTAACAACTAAAACAATATACATTAATACTCATATGAAAAACATTGCAAAAAACGTAGTAGTGAAAAGTAAGATAAAAAGAAAACTAGTAACATTTTTACTTTGTAAGGACAAAATAAAACAAAACCTTATTATCAATCAAACTACTTCAATAAACCTGAACATGTTACCAATATTTTGGATATATGATGTTATTGCGTCTGTTATCGCTCCCCATCGTGCTCCATGTTTATCATAAGGTGTGTTCGGGTGACCCGTGGGTGAACCGCAAATTTTCACGAAACGGGTGAAAAATGTTGTGCTGTGTCGGACACGGGTTTGGTTCGGACGTGGGTGATCGTGGGTCTAATTTGCGGTTCATAGGCTAAAAGGTTAATAACATTTTTATTTGGCTCTGCCTTGGCTATGTCACTGTTCAGTATATTCGTGGCAATAAATGTTTGTATTTAAGTTTGGCTATCTGACATTTTCTTCCGGGTTCGGATCGGATATCGGGTTCATTTATAGCGGGTCGGACTCGGTTCGGGTGCGGATTTTTTTTTTTCATCGGAAAACGGGTCGGATACGAGTTTAAACATGACGGGTACGAGCGGTTGCGGTTTGTCAAAATCAGAACTGTGCAGGACTCTGATAAGTTGTGCCGCGAGAAAAGCTTTCAGTCAGTGTTTGTTGAACATTTTGAAGAAGTACTTGCAGCGCTAGTCTCTGCCTTTTCTAAGAGTTCTGCGCCCCCCCCCCCCCACACACACACACACAGGATGCTTTCTCTTCAGATGTGAACAGAGTGGTCGTACCGCTACCGTCAACAACAACAGTCCGAAGACACAGCTGACAACCAGGCAGTACCTGGGCTTCGTCAGACCCTAAAAACCCAAACCAATTCCACACAACTGAACCTTTAGAACCCTTTTTAGGAGTCAGCGTGTCTCTCTCACTGGAGGCTCCCTATTGCTCCCCCGTGTTGCAGAAGAAGGGGATTGTAGGCGGGGCATGGGGTGAAAAAAAGTGCGACGAAAAAAAGTGCAAAAAATATGTGTATGTGTGTGTGTATGTGGGGGGGGGGGGCGAATCGGATTGCACGATTTTCCTAAAATATGAATCGATTTTGCCATAAAACTCGATTTTAAATCTAAATCGATTTTTTGCCCAGCTCTAGCACTGTCCTAAATATAATTGACACTTCATTAATTACTGGATATGTGCCGCAGTCATTTAAATATGCTGTTATTAAACCAATTCTGAAAAAGCCTACCCTAGATCCTGACATTCTAGCCATCCAATTTGCCCTTCCTGTCAAAGGTTTTAGAATGAGTAATAGTTAAATAGCTGTGCCAATACCTGCAAGATAATAGTTTATTTGAACAGTTTTAGTCTGGCTTTCGTGCCCATCATAGCAATGAAACAGCGTTAGTTAAAGTTACTAATGACTTATTAGCCGCTGACATCGGATTAATATCGGTCCTGGTGTTATTAGACCTTAGTGCAGCCTTTGACACCATTGACCACAGTATCTTAGTGCACAGATTAGAATGTGATATAGGTATTAGAGGAACAGCCCTCTGCTAGTTTAAATCAGATTTATCTAATCGTTACCAATTTGTTATCAACAATCATTGCAGTCCTCCAGAGTTTGCATCTACACTAACAATAGCTGGTGTAACAACACTACTCTGGTCTCCAGTCACTGCTGTACAGACATAGAATTTATGATTGTGAAATGCAGACCCTTCTACCTGCCCCGTGAATTTACCTGTGTCATCACGGTAGCTGTGTACATACCATCCAGTGCTAACTGTAAACAGGCCCTCAAGGTCCTCTACCGTGCCATCAGCGGCATGCAATCCGCACACCCGGAGGGAGTTTTCATTGTTGCTGGGGACTTTAACCAGGCCAACATGAAGACAGTACTACCAAACTTTCACCAGCATGTGGATTTTGCCACGAGAGGGAATAATATACTGGATCGGGTATACACTAACATCAAGAATGCATTCAGAGCAGCACCCCACCCCCACCTTGGCTCCTCAGACCACCTCTCTGTTATGCTAATTCCTGCATACCAGCCCTTGCTCATCAGAGAAAACCTGCAGTAAAAAAGGTGAGAGTATGGCCTGAGGGAGCCATGTCTGCACTGAAGGACTGCTTTGAGTGCACTGAATGGAGCATATTCAAGGAGGCCGCAACAGACAACCAGAACACCGGCGTGGGTGAGTACACTGCATCTGTGCTCAGCTACATAGAATGGTGCATGGAGAGGGTTACAGTCACCAGGACTATTGTCACCCAGGCGAACCAGAAGCCTTGGATGACCAAGGAGGTGCGGGATAGACTGAAGGAGTGTAATGCTGCATTCAAAACTGGTGATGCGACGGCGCTCAGATCAGCGAGGGAGAATCTGAACCGGGCCATCAGAGGAGCAAAGCGCGCCTACAGTCAGAAGATACAAGGCTTCTTCCTGGACCCCAAAAACACCCGACAACTGTGGCAGGGCATCCAGACTGTCACGGACCACAAAGCCACATCCACACCCTCTCAGGACGACATCGGCTTCCTAAATGAGCTGAACAGCTTCTTCGGAAGGTTTGAGGCTCTGAACAATAGACCAGCAAGGAAAGCAACCCTCCACCCCGACGAACAGGCACTCAGGCTCGAAACCACTGCAGTGCGGAGAGCCCTGAGGAAGGTTAATGCACAGAAAGCTGCAGGCCCGGACAACATTCCAGGTCGGCTGATAAAGGAATGTGCAGACCAGCTGGCCCATGTGCTCATGGACATTTTCAACATCTCGCTGAACCAGGCTGTCGTCCCCCCATGTTTCAAGTCAGCCACAATAATCCCAGTGCCCAAGAAACCAGCCGTCACATGCCTTAACGACCTTCACCCCGTTGCACTCACACCCATCATCATGAAGTGCTTCGAGAGGGTTGTGAAGGACCACATCATCTCCATACTCCCCCCATCAATTGACCCCCACCAATATGCATACCAGCAAAATCGCTCCACTGAGGATGCCATCTCCGCTGCTCTCCACCTGAGCCTGGAGCACCTGGAGGAGAGGAACACCCATGTACGGATGCTGTTCTTGGACTTCAGCAGTGCTTTTAATACAATCATCCCCCAGGACCTGGTTGGCAAGTTGGAGCCCCTGGGTCTCAGAACATCCCTCTGCAACTGGAGTAACTGGACTTCCTCACTGACAGAACCCAGTCTGTCCGAGTGGGCAAGAACACATCAAGTGTCATCTCCCTGAGCACCGGCTCCCCCCAGGGATGCGTTCTGAGCCCCCTGCTATTCACTCTGATGACCCACAACTGTCGCCCCAGGTACAGCAGCAACCACATCCTGAAGTACGCGGACGACACAACAGTTGTGGGTCTCATTCAGGACGATAAGCAACTGGTTTACAGGGAGGAAGTGCAACATCTTGTAGACTGGTGTAAGGTGAACAACCTGGTCCTGAATGTCGACAAAACGAAGGAGATCATCGTAGACTTCAGGAGATCCAGACCCAGCCACACACCCCTCCACATCAATGACACAGCAGTGGAAATCGTGAGCACAATCAAGTACCTGGGGGTGCAGATCACAGATGACCTCAGTTGGTCATTCCACACTTCCTCCCTGGCAAAGAAGGCACAGCAGCGCCTGCACTTCCTGCGACGGCTGAGAAGAGCCTCTCCCCCCCCCCCGTCCTAACAACCTTCTACAGAGGGACAATAGAGACCCTGCTGACCAGCTGCATCTCCATCTGGTCCGGGAGCTGCAGGGCCTCAGACTGGAAGTCTCTGCGGAGGGTGGTGAGGGTGGCGGAGAAGATCATCGGGGCCCCGCTCCCCACAATTCAGGACATAGCAGAGAGCCGCTGCATATCCAGAGCCCACCGGATCCTCTCTGACCCCACTCATCCCCAGCACAGACTGTTCATTCGCATGGCATCTGGGAGAAGGTTCCGCAGCATCTGCTGTAGAACGGCCAGATTCAGGAATAGTTATTTCCCCCTGGCCACCAGACTGCTGAATGCCAAATAACAACCCCCCACACACACATTCATCTACCTCATGGACAATGTACTCTCAGTGCACTTATCCATAAAATGGACAGAAATCTACCTCCTGGTTGTGAAACGACCCCCCCCCCCAGCTGCTAATTTTTTTTTTTTATATTTGCACTACTTACTCTGTTTTTTGCACTATTGCACTATATTTTCAAATTAATGACTACATCAGAATGTGTTTCTTCTAATAACGCAATAATAATAATATACAGTATCTTATTGTTTTCAGAGTCTCCAGCCCATTGATGAATTTTTTCTTTTCATTAATTATTTGTCATTGGGTCTGATGCAGAAGGATCTGGCCCACAGATTTAAAATCCACCAATCCACTGTGAGCCGTATTATAAACACATGGGCAAACTTTCTGTACACAGTACTTGGAGCTGTGTGCATCTGGCTTGATGAGGAGACTGTGAAAGCTCACCTGCCAGACATATTTCAGGACTACCCTGACACACAAGTGATTTTGGACTGTACAGAACTGCATTGCCAAACACCAAATTCACTGCTTCTTCAGAGTGAGGTATTCTCCAACTACAAATCCCACTGCACTTTTAAGGGACTTATAGGGATGGCCCCACATGGTGCAGTAACCTTCGTGTCATCACTCTATGAAGGTGCGATCAGTGACAAGGAGATTTTTAAGCAGTCTGGCATTGTGGCCCTCTTAAACCCGGCTATGGCCATAATGGTTGACAAGGGTTTTGTGGTGGAAGACTGTGTCAACTGCAAAGTCCACATTCCTAGCTTTCTGTCAAAGAGATCACAGCTGTCTGGGCCAGAGGTCAGGAAGACACAGTCCATCGCAAGACTGAGAGTCCATGTGGAGCGTCTGATTCGAAGGGTGAAAGAGCACAAGATCTTCAGCACAGTGATACCCCTTTCACTCACAGGCAGCATCAACCAACTATACACAGTTGCCTGTCTCTTGGTGAATTATCAGAATCGGCCACTGGTTAAAGCCTGGGCAAACAACTGCTAATGTGATGCAGTGACAGATGAATTACATGTATATATAGCTAGTTATTTATCCACTTGACTACAAAAAAGAAATAGGGGTTTAGTTTATCTTTAATGAAAGAAGTATCTGTAGTCCTAGAAACTGTGTAAACACTGTTCTGTATGTGATCACATACTGTTACTTTCTGAGGAAACATTTGTTTTAACTCTGCATGTTCTGAGATCGAGCTTTACCTTTTCATCAGATTAATTTTCTACAGACTGATTTATTGTTGTGTATACTGTGAATGAAACCTGTTGATTGAAAGGGGAAGAGAGCCCCTTATGTTAAAAAAAAATAGGCTGTGATGCCAAGGTACATTGAAATGAATTTTATGTAATATTTTTTACTTCACATCTTACATTTGACAGAATGCAGTTGGCAGAATAAAATAACAAATGAAATTCATGAATTCATGTCCTCAGTTTTTTGTCCATTCCATTACTTGTGCATTCAGAGGTATTATCATGTGTAAAAGAAAAACAAATCACTTTGCACTGTCAGAGCTCAATACACAATGTGCTGCACAAACACATTGTCATAGGCACAGTATTGTGTCCATTCAATTACTTGCACATGGACAGGTATTTTGACAGGTATGTATAAAAGAAAAACAAATCACACTTCTGTTTCAGAGAGCTCAGTACACTGCTGTTTCTGAAAATGCGCTGCACAAACATGTCATCATGGGCACAGATAACAAAATCACACCATTCCATACCTGTGATCAGTAACTGTCCTTGGACCTGCCAATAATAAGAATGGCTTTCTTTTAGCTTAAGTACGCCACGGTCAGCTGTGAGGTACTTGCAGTCGATGTAGCTTGGTGCATTGGGGCATTTAACTTCCACTAGACCGAATGATGGCCGTTCAAGTGGGTCATACACTAGCCCATCGGGTGATGCACCCAGCCAAGATGCGTGTGGATGAATCACGAGACCACACTTTTTCAAGTTCACATTTTTCATCACTGCATAATCCTTCAAGGCATCCGCTTCCATTTCCAGCCCTCTCTTCATGTGATGAGTTTGCCGTGTGCCACGGATGATCCTTTCGGCCAGGTTCTCTCCTGAGCTTGTACCTCTGACGTGGCTTACCTCCCTGAAATGCGATGCAGTCACTCTTTCTTTCCTCAGAGCATGCCATTCAGTTAATGCGCTTTGCTTTCTTGTTGCCTCTTCGATTTTGTGTGATTGTGACAATGTGATGGACATTGACACTAGTTGTAGTGCTTCATGATGTGTTGGCACGTATGAACACTCACTTGGATTTAAATTGTAACCCTCCAGTGGCACTCTAGGGTAAGGGGGTGCATCCTCATGTATAATGACGCAGTCAGGTGGAGGTGGTGGATGTTGATAGGAGAGAGGAGAGCCAGCCTGTACCTTGCCAAATATGGAGTCGGCACTTGTATTATCAGGGGATATGTTCATGGTGCAAATTAATGGACGCGCCTCTGGCGACATGTCAGCATACGCAGAGCCAGGATTGAGGGTTGAGGGGACTGGAAGCTCACCACTGTAGCCTTTGTAAAGTGTAGATCTGAAATGACATTAGGAGGCAATCAATAACATTTATTGTTCGTTTTTCAATAACATTGTAGTCTGCCTGTATAATTGGATGCTACATACCTAATTCCACTTGCTGAGGAGGCACCTGGTTTGGGCTTCACCACAACCATAGCATCCACAGGACCTGGCTTCACTCCCTGTTTTGGTGGATGAGGAAAGAGACTGATAAAAGTATTAGATACTAGTGATAAAATTGTAAGATATTATAATGATACAAACCATTGTTCTTGGCTTATGCCACTTCTGTTCGGTCTCAGTGCACGAGAGGACAGGAGGCACGACAGACATCCCACACTCAGAATAATGGGCTGTCTGATAAAGCAGCGCAACCAAATGGTTGCACATTCCACAACCGGCCACACAAGAGCAGTTGCTCTTAACCAGCACAACTGGCTGAGAATCACAAAATGTCATCTAAAATACACAGAAACAAAAATTAATGGATTTTGAAAAGAAGAGGGTCTCCAGCAGAGCAAAACCTGTTCTCTACTGTTAATAGTGTTCAAGGCACTCATCTAATGTCCAATGTCACTACTGTCCTTTATCACTTGACTATATTGTCTCATACTACTCACCATTTGCCAACTTTTCAGAAATATAACAGGGGATTTGGTGAATATTTCAGGACTAACAACAGTAAAGTGCAGGTTTAACTCGGACTGATTATCTCTGACAGAGATAAATTAAGAGCCATATGTTAGGAAAGAAGTAAAGATGACAGGACAGTTTTGAATGAGAACACGCAGTCTGAAGAATAGCTGAGTATGTAGAATATTTTCGTTGTATTGCGGACATCAATCATAAATGTTTAATTTAATTAAAACAAACTCATAGTGCAGAACAATTAGCTTAGAAGTCACTCAGCTATTCTGTAACTGCATTAGACTAACTTACCACTGTTTGAGCTCATGATTGTCACTGCAAATATGATATCTTTGCCTGTGGTCATCAAAGCTCAAGTGTGTAGTAACAGAGTTAAACTCATACTGAACAGAACACTGAACATGTTCAACAGAACTGTGAATGTGACAGAACATGTCAACGTGACAGAACATGTCTAGTCCTACTCTCAGCTGGTGTGGCGCCTTTGCTTTCTTCATAGAGCGGTAACAGTGAGCTCTCACAGAGATCTGGTTAGTAGCCCTATCTTTCCCTGATACTTTCATAAAAAAATACAAATACATTACATCAGACGTACTTGTACGATTAATCTGAAGCAAGACGGATCATTAAAAATGCTGTAATATTAGCATTGGGTTTCCTGCTCAGGCTAGCTAGAATTAGTGTTAGCAACTTACCTTCAAAGTTGCAGAGATAGGACGACACATAAAACTTGAATCCCTTTTCAAGTTTACTTTGGGGCGTTTTGCTACTTGCCCGGACAATCCTGCGGACGTCATTGACGGTGATTTTGGGTAATTCTAATAAACAGCGAGTGAAATTGCCTGAAACCGACTCCATTGTTTACTTCCTCGATCTGCCCGACGCTGCATCGGAAGTGGAAGGGTCCGGGCCGGAAATGGCCTAACATCCTTATCCCGAATGCGGAAGTGATGCGTGCATAGAGCCTATAAAACTGTACAACGCTGAATTTGGCAGGAGGGGGAGGGGGAGAGGGAAGGAGTACAGCCTGTCTCATACCACTATTTAAGTGCAATAACTGACTTATGCACCTGGAGTGCAATGCTTTTCTTCGTATATATATATATATATATATATATATATATATATATATATATATATATATATATATATATATATATATATATATATATATATATATCCTACATTTTTATATTCTATATTTTATATTATTTTATATAGCTCTTACTGCTGCTTTTACTGCTTTTACTGGTGTCGTATTGCTGCTGGTGCACAAATTTCCCCAAGGGACCTCCCAAAGGGATTAATGAAGTATATTCTATCTATCTATCTATCTATCTATCTATCTATCTATCTATCTATCTATCTATCTATCTATCTATCTATCTATCTATCTATCTATCTATCTATCTATCTATCTATCTATCTATCTATCTATCTATCTATCTATCTATCTATCTATCTATCTATCTATCTATGTCATGTTCTGTTCCTTGTGTTTTCTGTTTTCTTCTCTGTCTGTGTGTGTCTGCCCTATGTTCTCCCTGTGTTTCACCTTTCACCTCATTCTGTTTTCCCTTCTTGATTTGATTATGCGACTCACCTGATGGACCCAGGTGTGTCCATCAGGTGAGGAGCATATAAGCCCGCATTCTGGTCTGAAACCTCTGCCAGATTATCATGACCTGTCCTCTGATTCTCCAGCATTCCGTATCTCCTGTATTTCCGTGTACCAGTCCCGTTTCTGTCCGACCTCCGTTTTCTGCCTGTTGTCCCTGTCTGTCTCTGAACCTGGTCCGAATCCTGTTAAGCCTTTCGCCGCCTGCCCTGACCCTGGAACGTACACCGACCCTGATATCTGCTGCCTGCCCCGACCCCGGAACGAACCCCGACTACGAGCCTCGCCACCAGCCCCGACCGTGGACCAGAACCGGTCTGATTCCAGTCCCACTCTCGGACCTGAGGAAGACCTCCGGGCCCGGCTTGGATAAGTACAGCCCAGCTCCGAGGGACTTTAACGAGGACCTGTCCTCACTCCTCTGTGTTGTTATTCTAACCTGTGTGAGAATAAAATATTGTTTGGACTTTTACGCACGTCTCCTGTTTTGCGCTTGGGTTCTCCGTGGTCCGTTACTATCTATCTATCTCTCTATCTCTATCTCTATCTATTACATGGTGTCAGAGTAAAACTTAGAGAAAAAGGGAAAAGATGGAGCAGATGAAACCGCCGACCGCATTAAGTCTAGAAGGAAATCTAGCGGAAAATTGGAGAGATCCAGATCCTGGAGATCCAGAGGTTTGAACTTTTATTTGTCGCTAGTGGAATTGATGAAAAGCAGTGAAAAGAGCCACGTTCCTTCATGTGGCCGGAGACGAAGCAATTAAGGTATATAACACGTTTAACTTCGATGAGGACGTCGATGATTACAACATATTGAAGGACACGTTCCACCGACATTGTGAGCCAAGGAAAAATGTGACATATTTGAGACACCCATTCTTCACACGAGTGCAAGGAAAATCAGAAACTGTTGATGCATATGTGACTGATTTAAAGAGTAAAGCAAGAGATTGTGAGTTTCAGCATCTTACCGACTCACTGATCCGGGATAGAATCGTGTGTGGAATTGCGGATGATCTAGTCAGAGGACGACTACTGAGAGAGGCTGACCTCACGCTACACAAAGCAATAGACATTTGTAGAGCCAGTGAGTTAAGCCGGCGTCAGCTCAAAAGTCTACATGAGGAAGTTGAAATTCCTGTTCATAAAGTCTCCATTCAAAAACAGGACAAAAATAAAGATAATGGTGCTACATCACAGAATACAAAGATGAGAAATCAAGGAAACTGCGCCAGATGTGGCTACAGGCATGAACCGAGGAAATGCCCTGCCTACGGTCAAAATCATTATGCAAAGAATTGCAATTCACAAAGACACACATATAAACATAAAGTGCAACAGATAAACAAAGCAGAGGCAAATGATGAAGAATTCTTTATTGGCTCAATCCAGAGTCCTGCACGGTTCTGATTTTGACAAACCGCAACCGCCCGTACGCGTCACGTTCAAACCTGTATCCGACCCGTTTTCTGACGAAAAAAAAATACAAATCCGCACCCGAACCGACCCGCTATAAATGAACCCGATATCCGACCCGAACCCGGAAGAAAATGTCAGCTTAAATACAATGTCAAACTTAAATACAAAATGTATTGCCACGAATATACTGAACAGTGACATAGCCAAGGCAGAGCCAAATAAAAATGTTGTTAAACAGGAGCAGACAAATAATACATTCAAAAACTATTTTTATCTGTGAGCTTGCTCGCGCGCGTGCGCGCGCACTCACTCACATACACACGCTCGAAAAACGCATCAAGAAGGAAGCCGACAGGAGGCAGCTATACAAGTCCAAACTAAAGAACAGTTTTTAGCCTATGAACCGCAAATTAGACCCGCGATCACCCACGTCCGACCCGAACCGAACCCGTATCCGACACAGCACAACATTTTTCACCCGTTTCGTGAAAATCTGCGGTTCACCCACGGGTCACCCGCGGGTACCCAAACCCGTGCAGGACTCTGGCTCAATCCAAGCAGAAGAACATGACCACCCAGTCTCGCAAATTAATACAGTGGATACAAAGAAAGAAAAGTGGCATGAATCTCTGATTGTCAACAAGAAAGTAAGGCTGGATACTGGAGCTGATTGTAACGTCATTTCCATGAGTGACCTCAGAAAGCTGAAATTGGACAAAAAGGTGAGCAAATCTCACTCCAAGCTTGTGGCTTATGCAGGCCACAAAATTCAAGCTACAGGGAAAGTTATGTTGACATGTCAGCACAATGAAAATAAATATGATGTGGAGTTTGAAGTCATAAAGAACAAAGCACCTGCAATCCTAGGAGGAGAGTCATGTGAAGAAATGAGTCTTGTCAAAAGACTACATGTGCTTAAAACAGAGAGTGAGTCACATCAGAGAGTGAGTCACATCCATAGATCCTCATATTCTTAGTGAATATGAGGATCTATTCATAGGACTAGGCTGCATTCCAGGGGTGCACCACATTAAGACCGATCCAGATGTCACTCCAGTGGTTCATGCGCCCAGAAAAGTACCTGTTGCCCTGAAAGACAAAATTCAAACAGAGTTAAAAAGAATGGAAATATTAGACGTGATAATCAAACAGACAGAGCCTACAGATTGGGTAAATAGTATGGTGACAGTAACAAAGCCTAACAAAGTTCAGATCTGCATTGATCCTCAGGACCTGAACACTGCCATCAAACGAGAACATCACCCACTGCGCACAATAGAAGAAGTGGTAGCAGAAATGCCAAATGCCAAATTCTTTTCAGTTTTGGATGCAAATCATTGATTTTGGCAAACTCAACTAGATGAAGAAAGCTCTCACCTGTGTACATTCAATACACCATTTGGTAGATATCGATTTAAAAGACTCCCATTTGGTATATCATCAGCACCAGAGGTGTTTCAGAGGTGCATAGCCAGACACCTAGAAGGGTTAGAGGGTGTAGTCAATGTAATAGAACACATCCTAGTTTGGGGAGAGAGCATAGAGCAGCATGACTGTTGTTTGAAGCAACTGCTGGACCGCCTCAGAAGCATCAATCTGGAACTGAACAAAAGTTTCAGAATGACTGAAATCACTTACATTGGACATGTGCTAAATGAGGGGGGACTCAAACCTGATCCTGAGAAAATCAGAGCCATTCAAGATATGCCTGCACCAGAGGATAAAGCTGCACTCCAGAGGTTCACAGGGTTGTTACAATACCTCTCTAAGTTCATCCCCAACCTCTCAGACATAAGTGCCCCTCTGAGGAACCTGGAAGGAAATGTGGAATGGCATTGGGGGACAGAACAACAACAAAGTTTTGACAAACTAAAAAGTCTAGTCAGCCAAGCACCAGTACTCAAGTACTATGATGTCAATAAGCCAGTTACACTGTGATGAAATCTCTGAGGGCTTAGGAGCAGTGTTGCTTCAAGAAGGACAACCAGTAGCATATGGATCCAGGGCATTAACTGACTGTCAAAAACGTTATGCCCAAATCGAGAAAGAATTGCTCGCAATAGTGATCACTTTCTACATGGACATGTCGTCCATACAGATATTGATGGAACTTCTCGCAGCCGAACACAAGCCACTGGAAGTGATACTCAAAAAATCATTCCACAGCGCCCCAGCCAGACTACAGAGAATGCTCATGAGGCTACAAAAGTACAGTCTGGAGGTAATGTACAAACCAGGAAAAGAGATGCATATCGCCGATGCTCTGAGCAGAGTATTCCTGAAGGAGCACCATGAGAAACTCATTGATGAAGAACTGAAAGTCAACTGTGTCAACCATCAACTTCCAGTGTCAGAGGAAAAGTTGCAGGAGTTTAGAAAAGCAACGGAAGAGGATGCTGAGTTGGGACTGGTCGCAGGAATGATTCAGAAAGGTTGGCCAGATAAACAGAAACAACTTCCAGACAAAATCAAACAATACTGGACATTCAGAGAAGAACTGAGTTATGTTGATGGACTCATATTCAAGAACTCAAGGTTAGTAGTACCACACACACTGAGAAGTGAAATGCTCAGAAAAATCCATGTCACATATTAAGTGCAAGGAGAGAGCCTGTGATGTACTGTACTGGCCAGGCATGGCCAAACAGATAGAGGACGTTGTGGCTCATTGTGTAGTATGTAACACACAAGAACAGTAATCCCAAAGAGCCACTTATGCCACATCCAGTACCTGAGAGAACACTGCCAAAGATAGGTGTAGATTTGTTTTACTTCAACGATGCAGAGTTTTTATTGTGTGTAGATTATTTTTCAAAGTTTCCAGAACTTGTCAAACTGAGTGGAACTTCAAGCAAACATATCATCATTGGACTCAAGTCGATATTTGCAAGACATGGTGTGCCAGATGAGTTATTCTCAGACAATGGCAGACAGCTGGTGAGCCAGGAGATGGTGGACTTCAGCACTGATTGGGGGTTCAAACACACCACCTCCAGTCCTACTTTTCTGCAGTCAAATGGTCAAGTTGAGAGGGCTGTTCAGACAGGTAAAAACCTGCTGAGAAAAGCTCAGGACAGCGCAGGAGATCCATACTTGGCTCTGCTGGAATACAGGAACACTCCACTGAGTGGAGTTGGCCTCTCACCTGCACAGATGCTCATGTGGAGAAGGCTTGAATCAAAGTTACCAGTGACAGAAACATTGTTGCAGCCAGCTCTCTATAAAAATGCCAGGAGCGACCTTGTGAGTAGACAACAAAAACAATACTTTGACCAAGGCACCAGGACACTGTCTGATCTTCAAGATGGAGAAAGTGTGAGGATTAGCCACAGTGATAAAGAAACACAACCTGCCGAGATCCTACATAGTCAAAGCAACATGTGGACAAGTGTACAGAAGGAATCGCAGACACCTGCTTAAGACTAAGGAGATTTCTTTTCCAGAAACTCCTGACATTCCGCCAGAGCACCCAGATGATGTGGGACAGGACACTTTGCCAGGTGCTGATCCACCCAGTTCCTCTTCAGACTGTTCCACTGTACCACACAGTCCAGGAGTTGTGACTGACAATACTGAATCTATGAGCAGCCCTGTGACAAAAACACGCCATGGAGGGATTGTGAAAGTGCCGCAGCGTTATCTGGACTAATGAGAAGACTGTCATAAGCTTGGTTCAAATGTTGATTAAAAAAAATAAAATAAAAATAAAAACTTGGTTAAGTGTTACACATTGAGTTGTCACACATTTTACTCTTTTCACATTAGGGTTGTCCATGCATGACTTTAAATTACTTTGGTTAATTGAAATCCAATATGTTATGTCAACTAAATTTTGTCTCTGATATGCAAGAACTGTGCAGACTAGTTAGTGAATCTGATTAGGAAAAAAAAAATCAGATGCAGTTTTGGTAGTGGAGTAAGTCTAATCAGGACTGTGTTAGGGTACGGTATTTTTTTCTCTTGGTAAATCTGGTTTAATGCAGTGTATTAGCTGTTGTTATAACTGTTATGCCTTGGTTCTACAGAGGAAAAGAACTATCTTGAAAAAGGGAGATGTAGTGTATTGGAAGATCAGAGGTACATTTCCCAGGTTGATGTCTAGGTGGCACTGTAACTTGTATGTGTTGTTGTCGGAACCACAGAATAAAAACACAATGGTAGACTAACAAAACATGCTTCGTCCACTATATACAGTATATTACAGCAAAATGAGAATTTAAGTTTAAAGCTCAGCTCAATACCGGACGTAAGTTTGTTTTTAATATGGGACGATTCTGTATTCAAGGGACGTTTGACAACCCTACACACAGAGCACTGTGGGCAACCTGTCAATCCAACATACACATACAGCTCTACTGTGTATATGACTCAGAATCAGTTTATTGTCACTTCACAATATACACTAAGCACACAGGGAAGCAAGATACCGTTCTCCACAAACTCATGATGCTACACAGTTAAAAAACAAAAGACACATTAAAAAGAGGCAGAGCCTTGTTTAAAAACATTTAAAACAAAACAAAAGAGAAAAGGGCAGCAGACAACTCGGTAAAAGAAAGTGCTGATGCATACAAAGTGCAATGT
This sequence comes from Siphamia tubifer, assembly GCA_020466265.1. NCBI lineage: Eukaryota > Metazoa > Chordata > Actinopteri > Kurtiformes > Apogonidae > Siphamia > Siphamia tubifer. The sequence continues at coordinate 11,388,266 of CM035798.1, read as the reverse complement.
GCGACATCTCAGGATGTCGGTCTAGGGGGCAGTATATGCCGGGCATTCAGAGTTCTGATGGTGTTGGGGAAGAAGCTGTTTGATGACCTGGTGGTTCTTCCTCCCAAGCTCTTGATCCTCCTACCTGATGGAAGGAGTTCAAATAGATGGTGGGAAGGGTGGGAGGGGTCAGTCATTATACGCATGGCCTTCCTAACACACCGGTCTGTGTATATCTCAGACAACGGGGGGAGGTCAACACCGATGATTTTCTCTGCTGCTCTGATTATCCTCTGTAAGGATTTGCGGTCGGCATCTGTACAGTTCCCATACCAGGCAGTAATACAGTACGTCAGAACGCTCTCGATGGTTCCTCTGTAGAACGATGTCATGATGGAGGGGGGAGGGGGGGGGTCACTTTTTTCAGCCTCCGCAAAAAATACAGGCGTGGTCCACTTAAGGTCATCAGCAACGTGCACCCCCAGGAACTTGTTGTTCTGTACTGTCTCCACAGCAGCTCCATTGATGGTGAGTGGGGTGAGCGCACTGGGTCCTTTGATGACCATCTCTCTGGTTTTATCCACGTTTAGGAACAGGTTGTAATTGTTCGAGTACATGGCCAGTTCTTCCACCTCCTCTCTGTACTGTCCCTCCTCACCGTTCGTGATTAGACCCACCACTGTCATGTCATCAGCGAACTTGATGATGTGGTTCGAGCTGGACTTGGCAGAGCAGTCATGGGTCAGCAGGGTGAACAGGAGCGGGCTGAGCACGCAGCCTTGAGGGGCGCCGGTGCTCAGTGAGATGGAGTTGGAATTCTGTCCTCCGATCCTGACTGTCTGCGGCCTGCAGGTGAGGAAATCCAGCTGAATATTAGCTTGTATGCTAATCAGCTGTTTTAGCAAAACACCGATGGCAATGTTAGTGTATGACAACTTCACAATTAACAGTACTGACGGTTTCATAGCTAAAGCTTTCAGTTCATAGCTAGAGTTGCTGAACTTTTCGATCAGATTGAAATGGCGGCTGCCTTAACAGCGAATGATGCTTCACTTGACCGCAGTCCCTTTGTGACAGGTTTGTGGTTAAAACACTCTCTATCTAACCACTTGTTTAGCTGTTTTCGTGAGCTTCTACATCCAACAATAGCACACATAGTTCCCGAACCACTTTTTCGCTTGTTGTTGTCCATAATTTTTCTCACTAAATCACTCGATGTTAACATGTAAAGTCAACCGGAGGCTGCCAGAAAGGAAGTGAACATTATAATCAGGAAGTAAAGCAGAAACGGGTCGTAAGTTCTTGGCGCTTTACACAGCTTTGATGCAAGCATGATGACATTCCATATTTGCCAGCCAATAAACAAAAGCCAGGCTGCCGGACTCACGTGCATGTGCCCCGATGGTCTCCTATCAAATGCATTATGTCACGTGTAGACTCCTGGTAGAGTGACTCAATGTTAAGTTAATGGAGTTAATGTTCGACGTAATGGAGTTAATGGAGTTAATGTTCGACGTAACAACTTAACGTAAGCAAAGCGCAACTGGTTTTGTGAATATGAAAGATATCGTTGCAAAGGATTAAATGACAAATATCAGAACTATGTTAAATTAATACTTTAATAAATATATCAAACATGTTAGCCTGTTAATTTAAATGTTTTGAGATCAATTTTTTATTTTTTTTTTCCACGTCCGTCCAAGTGGACTGGCCACCACTGCTCAATTGTGAGGTTTTTTTTGTTTTGTTTTTTTAAATTTCCTCCAATTTCTGTCCATATTCAATAAACTGAGTAACTGTGACCTGATCAAACACATTTTATACATAGTAACTCACTTATAAAAACTTTACTTTTGGATATTTTTGCAACGTTTCAGATTTTTCCTGGTTAAATTTTTATAAAAATTATTATTATTATTGCAGTAATGTCAAAAAAATTCAGTTTTACTTTTTTTTTATTTTTTACTTTATTACAATTCAGAGGTTGTTCTTTTTTGCATTTACTTCAGTAAAGGAATTGAATCAGTACTTCTACTTATTCTACAGTATTTTTTCACACCAGTAGCTGTACTTATACTTAAGTACAGAATGTGAGTACTTTGACCACCTCTGCACACGGTGTAGTAAGAAGTGTATCTGTCTCCACTTTCCCCTGGGTCTAAATGCCATTGACACAGCCTCGTTTCCTTAACGACTGATCCGAAAACACAACAAACACTCCGCCCCTTCTCTCCAGCTCTCTCTGACTCTCACTCACTCACTCACCCACTCAGTCTCTCTCTCTCTCTCTCTCTCTCTCTCTCTCTCTCTCTCTCTCTCTCTCTCTCTCTCTCTCTCTGTGTGTGTGTCTCTCTCTCTCTCTCTCTCTCTCTCTCTCTCTCTCTCTCTCTCTCTCTCTCTCTCTCTCTCTCTCTCTCTCACACACACATACACACACACACACACACACACACACACACACCTTACACACTAACCAATCAGAATGTCATAATCCGTCTTGTTTTCAATCCCGGAAGTGATAGGTCCGTTTGTTCCGCCATTGTTTTTGTCAGAGACAAGCTTTGAAACAGTTTAACATTAAAGCTACCGACGTATTAATTTTTCCTCTTGGATATCCCAGTGCTCTGCACTATCGTTAGCCGGTACCGGAGCTCCTAACTCTCGTGCAGTGAAGAAGAGAGTGACACGTGAGTTTGGATGGATTTCCTTTTCTGTACATGCTCCGGGTTTTTAAAGATTCTGTTCCCGGTGGCCATTGCAGACCCGTTTGGACCAAAGCCGGTATAACGATTATGTAACAACACTTGAATATAGAGGGACAAAAGTCCAGAATCCCAGGGTAAACTAGGTTCGGGTCAACCGGGTCTGCTGTGGACACCGGGAACAGAATGTAAACTGCTTTAAGCTAACATGCCGTGGTTCCTTTAACCGGTTAGCTAATTAAACATATATATATATATATATATATATATATATATATATATATATATATATATATATATATATATATGTCCTCCTGGCAACTCCCTCCTGGCTATACATATGTATATATATATATATATATATATATATGTATATATATATATATATATATATATATATGCAACTCCAGGAGGGAGTTGCAGTAATCCAGATGGAGGATGACCATAGCCTGAATCAGTAGTTACGCTGAATGTTGGGTCTGATTTTTTTGTATGTTGTACAGCACAATTGGGGAGGTCCGGTCGATTGATGCAATGTGGACCAAAGCATAAAAAATGACAAAATCATACTGTAAATGAATTAATGAAGTGATGAATGTTTAGTGTAGAACAATGTGTGGGCATAGTGGGTGTTTTCTGATGCTGCTTTCACTGCATTTCCCAGGTCTTCATAGATGCATGCCAGAGATTAAAATGTATTTTTTTCACCACCATCCCGAAAGACATTGTAAACCGTCCCAAAAATAATTTCATACTTCAAGTTTTTACTTCCCAGTCAATAAAAGAATAGGACTCTTTCCACTTTTTCTACTCAGGAAGGACCTTTCTCTTCCTTTTTGTCTCATGTGGACAATTTACTTGTTTCTGTGGGAAATAAGAGATGAGAAAGGGATATCACAGCTACAATGAAATAAAAAACATCGTACAAAATCACAGCCATATTTGAATATCACAGTTTTGTATGTTACATTATTTTAATAGATGTGAAAAGGCCTGAACATTGTCCTTGCCAAATCTATTTAGTTCTACACATCTCCACAAGGGTGCGCCACTGCAGTGAGCTGTGTCTGTGCACACATCACAATCTCCCCCTTTTATTTACAACAAATGTTGGTTTGTTTTTCCAAACAAGTAAGTAATAAATGTCATCTTTTCAAAGTCTTTCTTAAAAGTCATCACTCTTGGTGGGTTCACAATTTGTAAAACGTTCAAAACGAAATAGATGGTAAATGTCCATGTGTCTAAATAGCCAATTTGTACAATTACATTTCTTTACCATTAGAAATAGCTAAAACACGAGTTGATAATGAATGATGGTTTGAAAAGTGCATTATAAATCCAAGCGCGATTGGCAGATTAGTTGCTGGTGCACTTTGAATCAGGACAGTGGATATTATGACAGTGAAAAAATAACCAGACAAATGTAACATGTTTCACAGCTTATCTCTTGAAAACAGCTACAAAACTATGCCTCGTTCATGTGTTAGTGTTTTAGACTTTGTTACAAAAAAGAGCCGAGTGACACACAAGTGAAACAGTTGCAGCTGTCGGACAGCCTCTGTGTCTTACGTTTTAACCACCAGTCTTGCCCCTATTTTGTGCCAATCTAAAGTTTCTGACAACCTGTTCTTGAATTAGATCCAATAATGGGATTTTGACCTTTTTGCTAAATGCAACCTTGACCTTTTGCAATATTGATAATTTCATTATATGTATATATGTGTCAGTGTGTATGATAATATATCCAGATTAAGTTATAGTGTGATATGTTTATGTTTGACACACACACAGTGTTACAGAAATTAATTTTGCGACATGTCACCTTTGACCTTCAGAGATCCCAAAAACTATTGGTCGTAGGTGATAACACAAAGTATGAGAATTGTAGAAATGTTCATTCTGCTTCGTTTGGTACCAAACTGAAAGTTCTGCGACCCTCTGTTCTTGAGTTATAACCCATAATGTGATTTTAACCTTTTAGTTAATTGTGACCTTGACCTTTGACCTTTAGTCAAATGGATCATTGCATCCGATGCGCATTAGCTATAGGTATAAGCCCATGTAATTTCATTGTGATATCTCAAGTATTCATTGAGTGATAGCATAATATGTCTCTCCGGACACACACAAAGTGTTTACAATAATCTCTCCCAACCAATGTTGGGTGAGATTTAAAAAAATGCAAGAAAAACAATTGGGTGGGGGGATTAGTGCTGTCTGATGTTATTGGCTGAAAAATGCTGTAATATCTACAAAACCATACAGCACAAATGTAGCACAAACATACGACTGTTTCGGTTAAATTTTGAGCAAGCAGGGGCTGGATGACCTATAAAGGAATCATTAATAACTCAAAAACCATAACAGCACAAACCAAATGTTAAACCGGCACAAACATAACCTAAAAAAATTTGACTGTTTGGTTAACTTATCTTAATTTATCTTGGTGGGGGTGCTGAGTGACTTCATTGGCCGAAAATAAACCTTGTAATATCTATAAAACCATGATAGCAAATGTGATCATGTTAACGGCACAAACAAGGCACATATAAACATGACCATTTCTGCGCAATGTTGAGGAAGTGGGGGGCTGAGGGATGTCATCAGCTGAAAATAAATATTGTAATATCTATAAATCCATAATGGCACAAACGATAATTTAATGGCACAAACCAGCCCAAATGAATGGGACTATTTTGGTTAACTTTGGTGGAAATTGGGGGCTGGGTGACCCCAGGATGTCCTTTAAATGAATTGTTAATAACTCAAAGACCATAATAACACAAATGATCACTTTAAACCTGCACAAATGAATGAGACTGAGAATGAGAGAAAACTTCCAGGAGTGATGAGTACGCTTGTGATGCTACCAAGATAGCGATGGTGGGAACCGTTCACTTTGCTAAATTTCACCTCTTCAGAAACCAATGGGTCACGTGAATGGAAGCTTCTTCCTTATTTTAAATACAGTCTATGACTCCAGCAGGTGTAGTTCACCCAACAGAATGTACAAAGAACGGAAAAGAAATCCCTCAAACATACTCAAACATACAGAGCAGTGAATAGAGTAGCAAAATGCCAGATGTTTTTATTGTCTGTAATTTGACATTTTGTTGTAAAAATTGTGTCATGACAGATTATCCATAATTTCAAATTACATTTTAAGTATGAGTGCTGCAATACAAATTAAATGACAGTAAGAAGTAAGTAGTAAAAGTAAAAAAAAAAAAAAAAGTAAAAAGAAGTAGTAACATGTTTTTTTCTTAAATAAAAGTGGGTGGGATGGATCTAAGGGCGTTCAAAACTGGGTGTGTCATGACACACCTGACACACCCACCATCTGTGTGCCTGTTTTAGCCTATGAACCACAAATTAGACCCGCGATCACCCACGTCCGACCCGAACCGAACCCGTATCCGACACAGCACAACATTTTTCACCCGTTTTGTGAAAATCTGCATTTCACCCACGGGTCACCCACGTGTATCCGAACCCGTGCAGGACTCTGCACCTTATGATAAACATGGAGCACGATGGGGAGCGATAACAGACACAATAACATCATATATCCAAAATATTGGTAACATGTTCAGGTTTATTGAAGTAGCTTGATTGATAATAAGGTTTTGTTTTATTTTGTCCTTACAAAGTAAAAATGTTACTAGTTTTCTTTTTATCTTACTTTTGCACTACTAAGTTTTTTTTGCAATGTTTTTCATATAATATGAGTATTAAAATGTATATTGTTTTAGTTGTTAAAATATTTTAAGCTTTCTTTTTTCCAACAAAATTTATCTTTTGCACTATTTCTTTTGCACTGTTTTTCCTGTAACAGTGGTGGATATGTCTCGACTTACTACAGTTCATGTAGGCAAAGTCTCAGGTTGCAGTTGCACCTTTTGCACAACTGATTCATTATTTACAGTTATTTGTAGAAGTATTTTTGTTTTACATGTTATTTAATAAAAAAAAGAAGACGAAAGAAACCATGTTTCTAGTGTTTTCATTTTTATTTAGCCCACGTGGGAAAAAAATCGTATCGTGAATCGAGTTTTTTGGGAAAAAATCGGAGATTTTTTTAAAAGAGAAAATCGCCCAGCCCAAATATATATATATATATATATATATATATATTTATATATATATATATATATATATATATATATATATATATATATATATATATATATATATATATATATATTTATATATTATTATTTTTTTTTTTTACATCATGTTCAGGGGTAGCCTAGCTGCGCTATCCTTATTCATTCCATGTATGGATCTAGTGGTTTTTTATAGGCAGGCAAGGTGGGGCTAACAGGTTGTCTTTCAAATCCCTCAATGCAATAGGATGGTAGCCTAGTAACCTAGCCCGCCTCTAGTGGTAAAATATATTTTTGCCTGAATCGTTGGTCTAGTGACGCTCCATAGAGCCTCAGCCAAGACCAGTTCCATTTTACTGGTCCAATCACAATGCTCCCTTTGTGTAGCGATATTGTAGGACGGGGCAATGACGACAGGGTTGAAGAAGTAGGAAGTTCCATACAGTCTATGGTCAGATAAGCAGCATGGTTGGATATTTTTCCTCCACTGTTAGCGGTGTGTTAATGTTAATTAACCATGTTAAAACAACCAGATAGACGTTAGTTTAGACTTGTTTACGTCAAACAATGTGACGTATACACGTCACATTGTTTGTTGCTCTGATTGGTCACAGCACTGGCCTATTACGTGCAGAACAGTTTGAATTAGAGGGCTTGATCCCACCTGTATGCTTAAACTCAGTTTATGGATCATCTGTATTCATCGCATGTATTGATATCATAGTCAGGATTGCCAGGCTAGGGACAGAGTGTAGATGTGGAAGCTGTAGCGCTGCTCACTTGCTCGCTATCTTTCTTTGAAATGTTTCCTCACTCTTAATATTTTTTCCAACTGGGGATATATCATGGGTTTAAGGCTCGACAAGACGTTTGGCAACTGAAATTTGTAAGCGGTGCATGCGCAGTAGCATCTCTATTCACCAGCAGTGCACGTCTTCTTAAAATGCCAGTAGATCTCATGGAGACAGATGGAATTGTAAGTTCCAGGTGTAATGCTCAAAGTTCATATATCACAAGAATGTTTTAAACTACGATTCCTCCTGGCTTATTGACTACGATCAGGACTGATGATGAATGGAGAACCTACTGCACATGCACCAATTGCAAATTTACACCCATGACATATCTCCAATTAGGAAAAATATTGAGAGCGAGGAACATTTTCAAAGAGAGAGTGAGCAAGTTGTAAGAGTTGAAGAGTTCATGCTGAAAAATATGGTGAGGCCTCATTCAGTTTTTATTTCCCCAAACTATGGAACAATCGACCTGAGGATCTGAGGTCCACTATGAGTGTTCATATTTTTAAGGGTAAACTGAGAACCTACCTTTTTAACTCAGCTTTTAGTTAAGGTTTTACATTATTTTATTCTGTTATTTTATTCTGTTATTTTAAGTATTTACTTTTATTACCATTATTATTTATTTTATTCTTTTTAATTTGGTAAATCTTTTAACTTGTTCCTACAACTGCGGGATAAATGGGGGGGTCTGATGTAAAGCACTTTGTGCTACATGCACCATGTATGAAAAGTGCTACAGAAATAAAGTTTGACTGATTGAACAGAGAGTGAGCAGCACTACAGCTTCCACATCTGTGTTCTGTCCCAACATACACACTCAATGCTAAACTTTATTTGCCACAAGATTATCTTTAACCTCTCAGTTTTATCTTTCTACACCCTCAGTTCCTGATCCTGTGCTTGTTTACTTTGTAATTTGAGCTCATGTTTATGACAGTCATATGAAAACATATTTAAGGGTCATATTTAGTAGTATTTAATGTTTAAAAACATCTCAGTGATGCAGTAACTGTTGGTCCTGCTGAAGGATACCTGCCTGCACTTCGTTCAAATTCATCTCTAAATTGTATTCCTTTTTTTTTTCCTACTTGTCCCCACATGTTTTTGTGGATACCCAACCCAGTACAGAACTGTTCAGTGTTGTAGTCAGTGTAGTAGTGAACAGTGGTACTGTAGGTTCTATGTTTTGATGGTTTTACGTCTGTTTAAAAGTGGACAGACCTGTGATCCTGTGAGTGGTTTCTAAGACTAACGTTTTCACAGGTCGCACTGGTGCCACCTAGATTTTCACTTAGTAGCACCAAAAAAAATGAGGTAGCACCATATTTTTCACGTGTTATTAAGGTTATCTTTAGGAAAGTTAAGGGATTAATTTGATTATTTTGGGGAAAAGAATCCCCTCCATAACCATATACACTCACCTTCCCATCAAGCAAGTGGGCACGCTGCTAGCCCTGGCCCAAACCCTGTCGACCACCATCCACTCATTACGTGTGTTGTGCTTGTAAACTGTAGCCGTGTGCATGTAAATACACACATGGATAGCCTTGGCTTCCATGTTATCCACACGAGTTACTCACTGTATTTTCTATATTGTAAATTAAATAAATTGAACTTAAATACATGCAATTTTGCACTACAAAAGAACTTAGGGAGGTTGCCCATTTAAATATAAGAATTATAAGTATTAAACTGAAAATAACTGAAAATTGGCAATGTTTCAGGTCTACAAACTCTTCGTCAGGCCAAATTAAAAGAAAATAAACTGAAATAATTCATAAATCAAAGTGTCAAGACAGTAAAACTGTCGGGAAATTACTATTGGTGGAGGTTTTAATAGAAAAATAACAGTTTAAAGCCACTGTAAAAAGGACTTGCTCCGCTCCATTCGGATGTTAGAGGCAGAGTCTTCATACTGAATCTGTTTTGTTGTTTTTTTTGAGCATGCTGCATGTACATGCACGGGCACTACTGTGCACGTAACATGCGCAGACCGTAACAGGTGCAGACAGACAGGAAGGCAGACAGGGAGCAGAAATAGGACTTGCATGAATGAGGCAGAAAGTAAGATTGTATTATCAACCACTCCGTTAATGCACTAACACAGCCGAGTGAAAGAAAAAAATTCCACTAGTCCTAGTAAGCTTGTAGCAAGTAGCACCGAAGTGACCTCATTAAATTTGAACTCGCACCTTTATAAATTCGGTCGCCCTCTGGAGCCCTGGTTCTAAGTAAAAAATTTTTTTGGTAGATTATCCCCCTATTTTAATCTGTCAACATGATGAACAGCCTTCAGAATTTTCCATCATCTTAAAAACAATCTGTCAATGACAGAATGTTTTTGGTAAAAGTGATGAAGATGCTCTTGGTTTTGATCATAAATGATGTCAAATGTCTCTAATGTCAGTGGCGTGCACAGACATTTTGGGGGGCAGGTGCTCAGTAGGAAAAAAAGGGCACTCCAACCATTGGCTGTCTTAATATAACAGTGTGAGATTTTTAAAAAATAAAAAAAATCAGGAACGCATTTTCTGTAACAGCATTTATTTAAACATCTTAACCCCTTAGGATCTGGCGTCCACATATGTGGACATCATTTTCTTAACAAAAAAAGTGTATTGTTCTTAACAGTGGTAATAAGAAAAATGACAATAATTATAAAAATTGGAATAATAATAACAATAATAACAACAGTGTATACATAATATACATATAATATAAATACAAAACTATAACAAACATAATACTCACATATTAAATTGTATCCAATTATTATGTTTTTGATTTCTCCTTAGAGAAAATAACTAGAAGTCTCAATTGTGAATCCAAACAAAGCTTGGGTCTAAAGGGGTCCCCTTGTGTAATTGTGTAATTTTTCATTAATTATTAACATATAATAAATCTGGACAATGGAAATTTGTTTCAACTTTTGCTCAAAGTTAAGACCCTAATGTTCATAAAAGTACATATAAAGTATATTTTAGTGATAAAAGTCACCTTTAAATATGATCTTTAATGTGTGTGTGGTGAAATATAAGTTATTTTTAATCGCCGATACGCGCAATTTAGTCATCTATATCTTGTCCTGGCGAGCGATAAGGCAGCCATGTTTGTATGCGTTTGAAAGAGGAGATTCTCCTGAATCCATTGACACCTCACATTCCATGAACACATTCCATTACATTTCCCTCTGGACAGGAAATGCATGCGTAAAAGGTGAAAGGTTGGCATCTTTGCGCATGTCAGGCGCATGCACGGGACCGAGCCTGGGGCACACACGCTGCAGCAGAGTAGAACAGAGTGCTACACATTGGTGTACCGGTTATAGTTATATTTACCGACTTTACTCTTAGTTTTAAGTCATTTTAGAGAGTTTTAGTGAGTAACAGTGAGTGACAGTGTATTTTCCTGAATGGTACTGACTGTGGTAAGCTTTGTGAAGCTAGCATGTTAGCCGCGTGCTAGCATGTAAACAACAGAGACACTACAGAGAAGCAGCTGAATCTTCAACATCTGACTGAGATCTGACTGTGGATATGAACTCAAAACAGGATGAACATCTACCCAGTAAGTTGTTGTATCTTACTGATATCTGTTTTACAAACTAATAGTAATAATAATAACAATAATACTACATTTTATACTATACACATGCAAACACTGTTGACTATAGTAGTATTTTTTCAGTCTCATTTCTCATTTTATTGTTTTTTTCTACACATAAGTAGATAAGTTTATAATTAATCAATGATTGTTTGAGGATTTATTCACTTTCTCTGTCAAAAATAAATAACATTCTATCATTTCATGAGAAGGAAAAAGTCTCAAATCATGATTGTCTTCATTTTTCCTAGGTAGGAGGATGACAGCCTTATTTGACACAAATAAAACTGCTTTTTGGAGAAACACATGGACCAGTTCAGTCTGCTGCCAGCCCCCCCAACCTAATTATAAACCAGCCCCCACCTGATGATAACACATGGACATTTTTGGACTTTATTGCAATTGTTTGTGTTTTGAATGTTTGTATTAGTTATTTTGTTTAGTAAATTTGCACTAATGTTGATATTTATATTTATTCTAATTGAATTTATCATATATCTTTGCACATTTGTTCAACTTTATATTTGATTTTTACTAAAGTGTATTATTATTATTATTGATATATTATTATATTGTTTGGAGTAAGTTCTTAATAAAACTACTCCATTTGGAGACAAAATAATCCATGTTTATATGGTTTTATTGATTTTAGTTGTGCACAAAGGTAGAAGTTGATGAAACACAGGGTAAATTTCATTTCTAAAAGCTCCAGTAGACCGTAATAGACTTCTGTAATGGATATGAGTTGTATTTTCCAGACAGATTTTACTGGAAAATTAAAATAATGTATTTGGAACAGTTTGGCACAACAGTGTGTCAAACTGTTCCAAATGCACTGTCCGCCTGGTGTTATCTGGACTTGAACCTTTCTGGAGGCTTTGTCCTTTGCTTTAATTCTATCAGCTTTTGTACCTGTGTTGGAAAGGAGTTACTGAAGGTGATCAATAGTGTCTATATTCATGGAATCATTGTTAGCAGGGTGTTTTCTTTTGTCAAAAAAATAATAAATTCAGGCGAGACCAAAAAATTCTAATTTATCTTTTAGTTTATTCCAGTTTATTCAGTCATAGTAGTAGCTGCACTATTTTAGACAATGGGAATAGATTCTGTGAAGCCTGTAGATGTCCATAGATACAAAGAACATCCATATAAACCTTAGGATCGTGGAGCAATTCTTCATTTACTTTGGGTATGTTTTTTTTAGGCATTTTTCTCTGAAAATAGGCTCAGGGTGGAAGAGGTTAACAACACACAAAGTGTCAATGTATCACTCTCCTGCTTTACAAGAGCATCCTCCTTGGTGCCATGTCTTTGAAAATTCTGATGACATCACTGTGGTTTATTTGGATGCCTTTCTCGATGTCAAGCAGGAGAAGGTCAGAGAGTCGTTCCTCTCCACACAGACTTCTTAGTTTGTTTTTGATGACCTAAGTTCAATTCCCTACTTACACAGTTGTGTTCCGAAGACTCATTTTAATAGGGTATTTAAGTTATCATTGTCAGTTTTAATACTAGCCTATCAATGTAAATACAAAATTACTGCAAGTGTTGTAACATAGAAGTAACTCACGGTTAGTACAAAATATTTTGCTAATACAGCCTATTGCCTGATTTAGTTCCATCAAATCATTTTGTGTTTACAAAATAAATCAGAAACAGCTTCTAACTTATCTCAATAAAATTAGAGGAAAAGACCCTACACAGTTAACATGACTGATGTTGACACTGACCTTTCTTCTTCATCATCTGTCTCATCATCCTCCTTGCATAGTTTTTTAAACCAGGTGAGCAGAGAGCTGCTTTCCTGGGCGGCCTGCTGTAGCTCCTTTTCTCTGTCTTTCTTAATCCTTTCTTTTCTGGGCATGCTGCAATTGATAAATTAAGAGAAATCAACAATATCAGGACTGATTCCTGACATTGGGCTACAACAATACAATAGTAACCTATTCTATTAATTGATTAGGCGGGAGCGGGCAGTTGACTAATGTAGGCACGGTTGTTTAAGGCTGCATGAGACAGGCTACTTCACAACAGAGACGAATAAATGCACCATGTCAAGTGAGGCTTAATTAATGATTAATTTATGTGTTACCTGGTCAGGGGCGACAGAGTGGTGATGCCTGTGTACTCATGTCCGCTCCTAATGTTCACGTTACGACATGGGGCGGGGCAAGTTGAGGCTGCGCAGCGCGGTGCGGCACCGCAGGTCGTGTGTGTCTGTGTGTATGTGCGCGTCTCTGTGTGTGCGTATTTGTGTTTAAAAAAAAAAGTTGGGACGCGGAGGGCACTTGCTTGACACTGAGGGCAAAGGGCAATTGCTCGAGCACCACCTGACGTCTATCTGTGCACACCAGTGTCTAATGTGAATGAATGAGTCTGAATAATGATGTCACATTACAGCTCAACATTCATTAGGTTTGTGGAAATAAAAGTCTATTATAAGTTATTCGCACTGACCCACTTCCTTCTATTACTAACAGAAACAGGAAGTCAGAAGTTTAGAATGTTATCTACATTTTTAGCATTTTGTTGACATATTTTAACAAACATTCACACCAAAAACTGTTGTGTGAAGAGGTTAGAGATGAAAAGTTACTGAAGTGATGAGCAATTGTCAATGTTTTTTCATGGTACATCAGATAATTTAGATGTCTCACAAGAAAACCCAAATTTTAACTTGATGTTTTAGTTTTTCTGTCATTTTGCCCACTCTCCTCAGTTGTTGTTGTTGTTCTCACAAAAATTGTTATTGTTTCTATTATAGAAAGTGTTTGTGAGGCTTTTTGTTTGTACTGTGTTCTCATTACTTGTGCTTCACTGTGATGCTTTAGTTACCATGATTGTCTGTAAATTTTAGATTTGTGCATTTACAAGGATGTACAAAATTTGTATAATAATAAAATACAGAACATTATGTGAATAAGTGAATATTCAGTTATAATGTAGAAGGATGCATAAAATAAGATTTTATTGTCTCGTCATCTGAACCCACTTTATCCTCACTAGGTTCATGGGGGCTTAATCTAGCTGGGATGGGTGAAGGCGGGGTACACCCTGTATGAGACGCCAGTTCATCTCAGGGCTGACATATATAGACAAACAATCACTCTCACATTCACACCTATGGACAATTTAGATTAACCTATCGTGCATGTCTTTAGATGGTGGGGAAATTGTCCAGTCACTCACAAAGTTCACAGGAATGAATCATACCATGACCACAATGACATGACAGTATTTAATCTGGCCAATAGAGCCACCTAGTTGTAATAATAAAGAGCATGTTTTGGTGTTTTGATACAGATTGAACCATATCCACCTGAAATTTGGTCAGATTTGGTTCAATATGTCCCAGTTTGTGACCTTGCCTGACATGAGATAACCTGAGGACTGCAGAGAATGTAGACATTTTTAAAAACAGAATCAAGACCCACCTTTTAAATCTTGTTTTTAACTAATTTTACTTTTTACCTCATGTTTAAATCCCTGTCCCTTTTAAAGTTTAAATTGACTTTTAACCACTGCTTCTGTTTTTACCTTTTTATAGTATATTTTATATCTGTAATCATATTCCTTTAACAAATGAGATTATTGTAATCACTGTGTGTGTGTGTGTGTGTCCACAGAGACATATCATGCTATAATTCAATAATTTATATCGGCATGAAATTACATGGGCATATACATATAGATAATGTGCATCAGATGCAATGATCTATTTGAGTAAAGGTCAAAGGTCAAGGTCACAATTAACTAAAAGGTCAAAATCACATTATCTGTTATAACTCAAGAACAGAGGGGAACAAAACTTTCAGAATGGTACCAAACAATGCAGAATGAAGATTAATACAATCCTCATATTTGGTGCTATCATCTATGACCAATAGTTTTTGAGATCTCTGCAGGTCAAAGGTGACCAGTCACAAAATTAACTTGTGCAATACTACTTGTGTGTGTCAAGTGTAACAGGGATTTAATAAGTAAGATGGTACTATACTATGGCAATGGATGGATCTGACTGTAGACAAAAGAAAACCAAGTTCAAATACTGGAGTTTTGAGAAAGTGAATGAACGACAAAAAAATAATTAAAGTTTAAAAAAATTTATATTTGGAAAAATACCAAAAATTAAATAAAATATAACATATCAACACATCAACATCAGAACATCAGTAGTCATTATAGACCAACCAATAAATAAACAAGGAAAAAAAAACAATACAATAGAGCCCCTTTAATTTACTTAAGGACCAACACAAAGAAGAGGGGGGAAAAAAACAGACCCCTTGGTCATTGGTCAAATTTTGATTTCACAGGTTTCAATAAAACCAATAGCAATGAGAAAGTCTTTGAAAATCTCAGTTATCTTTTTTCCCAAAGTCTGTTTTTTTCCTCAAACTTAAAGTGTCCAAATTTCAGAAACGTGTATAAGAAAAAAAAAATCCAAGGTACTCAGCGATAAGAAGTCGGCTTGCCACCTCTTGGTAGAGGAATCTTGTTCCGTATGATCAGGGGTAAAAAAAAAACAAAACAAAAAAACAATCAGAAAAATTCAAAATAACATATTCAAGTTTCCAGTATTTTCTTTTTTTAGAAAAATAAAATAAATATTCTCAATAAATAAATAAATAAATAAATAAATAAATAAATATATATATATATATATATATATATATATATATATATATTCATTTCTTAATAAATAAACAGCTGTTTCAAAACGATTCATTCATTAAAAAAAAAAGGTTGCGCAACACTCACTCATTAACATAAATAAAAATCAGCTGGGATACCATTAGACCCATTAATTTCTATATAACATGCTAACTAGCAGCTAATCACAAACAAAAATTCATACAAAATAAACGAAAAAACATATCACCACACGGGCAGCACATTGTATTCATAATGTGAATATTGACTCACCGCCGATCAGTAGTGAGTGATTATTCAGTCGGAGATGGAGATGTTGGCTGGACAGCCAATTAACTAGGCTACACAAACAAGACTGGTGCGAATGAGTTAAGACGGCTTTGAAAGTAAATTACAGCGATTTGGATAAACGATAACTCACCAAGGTACTCCAAACTTTGGGCTTTGGTCCCGTTTGCAGTGACCCAGATGTGTTCAAGGTTATTTTGGGTTGTTTTGGGTAGCAGTTAGCACCACAGAAGCGTGCTGGCACGTTCACAGCTGAGGACCAATAGACCGAAGAAGTGGAAGCGGCAGTGTTTAGACTCGCGCCTCCTGTGGCACAGCGAATTAACGCAAAGGACTGTTGATTACTTTATTATTATTATTATTATTATTATTATTATTATTATTATTATTACATTATTTTACATTATTATTACAAAATCACATTATTGGCTCGACGATGGGTTGTCATAGAAACTTGAGATTGGCACATAATAGGGGTGAGATTAGGCATTCTCTGAATACATTTTCACATGTAGAATAAGAGGCTTGAGTTTTTAATTAAATGCTTGAAAATGTCCTATTGTTGATCTAACTTTCTGTCTTTGTGTTTTGATGTAGAGAAGCCAAAGGTGGAATTTAAGTGAAAAGTCATTTCTGGACAAAGATCACCAGATTCCAATAAACATGGATGGAAAACCCACCTGTGACCAGTGTGGAAAGACTTTCACCAGAGCAAGTGACCTAAAAATTCACCAACGCATTCACACTGGAGAAAGACCATATAAATGTGACCAGTGTGGAAATGGTTTTGTTACAGGAGATAAACTAAAAATTCACCAACGCATTCACACTGGAGAAAGACCATATAGTTGTGACCAGTGTGGAAAGACTTTCACCACAGCAAGTGCCCTAAAAATCCATCAACGTATCCACACCGGAGAAAAACCATTTAAGTGTGACCAATGTGGAAAGAGTTACACCCAAGCCCATCATCTCAAACTCCACCAACGTCTCCACACTGGAGAAAGACCACATGAGTGTGAGCAGTGTGGAAAGACTTTCACTGCACCAGGCAACCTGAAAGCCCACCAACTTCTCCACACTGGAAAAAAATCATATGAGTGTGACCAGTGTGAGAAAACTTTCACCACAGCAAGTTACCTAAAAATCCACCGACGCATCCATACTGGAGAAAGACCATATGAGTGTTACCAGTGTGGAGATGCTTTCATCACAGCAGGTAACCTAAAAATACACCAATGCATCCACACTGGTGAAAAACCACATAAATGTGACCACTGTGGAAAGACTTTCACAAGAGCAAGTGACCTAAAAATCCACCAACGCATCCACACTGGGGAAAAACCATATGAATGTGACCAGTGTGGAAAGACTTTCATTACAGCAGATAAACTAAGGATACACCAACGCAGCCACACTGGTGAAAAACCATATGAATGTGTGCAGTGTGGAAAGACTTTCACTACTACAAGTTCCCTAAAAATCCACCAACGCATGCACACTGGAGAAAAGCCTTATACATGTGACCAATGTGGCAGTGCCTTCACCACAGCAAGTTCCCTAAAAATCCATCAACGTATGCACACTGGAGAAAAACCATATGAGTGTATCCAGTGTGGCAATACCTTCACCCAAGCAAGTGCTCTCAAAATCCACCAACGCATCCATAATGGTGAAAGACCATATGAATGTGAACTGTGTGGAAATGCCTTCACCAGAGCAAGTCACCTAAAACTCCACCAACGTATACACACGGGAGAAAAACCATATCAGTGTGATACATGTGGAAGCACTTTTTCCAGAACAAATGACCTAAAAACTCACCAACGCATCCACACTGGAGAGAAACCATATAAATGTGGTCAGTGTGGGAAGATTTTCACCTCAGCAGGTTACCTAAAAACCCACCAACACAGCCACAGAGCGGGAAGACGTAATGTTTGTGGCCAGTGTGGGAAGGCTTTTAGATCTTTTTCTACATTGTATTCACATCGCCGTGTTCATTACAAGAAGTTAGTGTACCCATGTCAGAAGTGCACAAAGATACTCTGGTCATTCAAATCTTACAAAAGTCACCAACGCATCCATCGTGGAGAGAAACTGTACCAGTACAGATTCTGTGACAGATCTTTTATCACAGGTTCACAGTGTACCAAACATGAAGTTGTTGAACATCTTCACAGAAGACAAAAACTAAGAAGT
The DNA here is from genome assembly GCA_020466265.1 of Siphamia tubifer. Classification (NCBI taxonomy): domain Eukaryota; kingdom Metazoa; phylum Chordata; class Actinopteri; order Kurtiformes; family Apogonidae; genus Siphamia; species Siphamia tubifer. The sequence continues at coordinate 11,369,933 of CM035798.1, read as the reverse complement.
CATATTAAAACTAAGGCATTGGATTCTATTGCTATCAATGTGGTGGAAGATTGTCTTCATCCTCTGCCTTCTCCTGTCATCAGCACAGATATTAATCATGAACATCTGGACCAAAATGTCCCTCAACATTAGATGAGCAGAAGAAATGCTGAGTGAGTGAGTGAGTGAGTGAGTGAGTGAGTGAGTGAGTGAGTGAGTGAGTGAGTGAGTGAGTGAGTGAGTGAGTGAGTGAGTGAACGAGTGAACGAACCAGCAGAACTCACTTCTGATATCACATCAGACTTAAAAACCTCCAGATCAGGCTTCACCAAATCTAAATGTGAAGACAAACATCAGACCAAAAACATGGTGTACTCCATTTTCCACGCTTGTTTAGATCTTTTCTAGTGCTTTGGACATTTGGTAGCCAAGTAGCGCTACCCTATTCATTCCATTTATGGGTCTAGTGGTGCTTCATAGTCAGGGGAGGCGGGGCTAAAAGGTTGTCTTTCAAATCCTCTGTATGCAATAGGATGGTACTACTACAACCAATCAGCATAATCTTTAGGATAACGTAGTTAGAGCGCTGGAAAGTTGACAGAGGAGTCTGGAGAAATTTAGGAATGACTAAACAAAATAGTGGATTATGGAGCTTAACGACTGTTGTCGCTTCTGTAAAAATAATTTAAAGATTGCTGACGTTTTCTCACTTTATAAGTCATTCCAGGCCCCATTGATGCCACAGACTGTCCTTACCTCCTCTTTTGACTCGGGTGCGGTCATAGACGAGGACGGGCAGAATTATCAGATGACACCGACAGACTGCTCCAATCCCACAGTGTGAGGACAGTCTAAAGTTGCTGTCAACAAACTCATATAACACCTTATGGGCAAAATTTTTAACATGGTTTCATGGCCAACAACTGTGACCAATCATCACTGTTACGATTTTTGGAACGTGCTTACAGATGTCCATGACTGATTTTGGACTTCAAACTATCTTAAAGGGATAGTTCAATATTTGTCACATGAATCTGTACAGAATCAATATCTTTACTCTGGTGCACCCACAATGACTTACCCCCGGTAGTGTCCTGTGAGCCCAATTCTGGTCCGGTTTTGGTCAAAACGAAAGTAGTCCCAACAGGTGTCCTGGGGTCAAGAAAATAAAACTCTCTTTCCTCTTAAAACAGTGTGCGGGAATGAGTGATTTATTTGTGTAACAAAAACTCACACCTCGTAATTGTTTGGAGCTACTTTCTCTCAATAGCGAGAAAGGACACTGTCGGGGTAAGTCACTGTGGGTGACCCAGTTTAAAGTTTTTGCTCTACTTTATCGATCTTCTGTTTTATGTTCACATTTGGTGTAATCATCTGAAGGTGCAGAGGCGTAATCCAACCTATAGGCCCTGTTTATACTCATGTGGGTGTGGAGAGGGAGGAGTCTGGGTCACCAACAAATGCAGTTAATTCCATGCTACATTTACATGATGTACAAAAGAAAATGCTTGGATTCGGGTGTACGCAGTTCTGTACTTTTTGATTATTTTTTGTGCGTGTGTGCAAGCAGACTTTTCCAGATTTGGCTGTACGTCAGGTAAGACATCCACACTAGTCTTTGTACATGAGGCCCCTGGGTTCTAATGGTGATACTACTTGTTATTGACTCTCTGGACTTGAATCACAAACTTGTTGTTGTTCTGTTGCTGGTTTGGGTTGACACTGTTGGATTTCCATCAGTTAGAAACAACATAATGTAGCTGAGACAGAATGAGTGATGAAGCGGTAGTAGTTTAGTCTCAAACTGAGGACAACAACAACATGAACGAGATCACATTCCACTGGAGGAGGAAGGGTACTCGTCCATTATTCCTCTTTTGAGGGATTCCAATATTTTGTTAAAACTGGTTCCAGGAGTTGTATGGGTTAAGGTCATGAGTATGGGTGTGTGTGTGTGGTTCTATAAGGAATAGAAAACACCTAATCAAATACAACAAAATCTACACATCTACTTAGAAATAATATCAGTAAATAACTCACCTGTCTTTGGGCGCACACAGAACAGAAATAAGAGTGGATGACGAACTAAACAAGATAAACGCCAGATGGTCTCTTCAGCAGAGGTGGTCAAAGTACACACATACCTGTGTGAAAAAATACTCTGGTAAAAGTTGAAGTACTGATTCAACTCTTCTAATGAAGTAAAAGTTAAAAAAAAAAAGTACAAAGTGAAACTGCACTTTTTTTTTGCTATAATGAAATAACACTTATTTAAACAGGAAAAAAACAGAGAAAATGTCATGAATATCTGAAAATAAAGCATTTCAAACTGAGTTACTGTGTAATTCAGAATATCAAAATGGAAAAAAAAACTTTAGAATTGTGAAAAATTAAAAATTAAGGAAAAAAATCGTAATTATGAGATAAGAAGTCAAAATTATGATATAGTAAGTCACAATTTCTGATTTACTGATTTTTTTTCCATACTGTCACATTTGTCTAGTTTGAAAAAGTAATGAGTATTCTGAGAATGTAAAGAGTATAAAGTAGATATTTATATAATGTAAAGAGTATAAAGTACAGATATTTATATAAATGTAAAGAGTATAAAGTACATATATTTATATAAATGTAAAGAGTATAAAGTACAGATATTCAGATATTTATATAATTGTAAAGAGTATAAAGTACAGATATTTATACAAAAATGAAGGGAGTAGAAGTAAAAGGTTACCAAAAAATAAATACTGAAGTAAAGTACAGATACCGAAAAAATTTACTTAAGTACAATAAAGGAAGTACTTCTACTTTGTTACTTCCACCTCTGCTCTTCAGACATGCGTACTTCTGACCTGCCATCTTAAGAATGAACCAGGAACAGGTCTGGGCAAAACCCTAACCAGCGATGGATACTACCAACAAATAGGGGGCGCAGGGTGAGCACTTCTACAAACTATACATTACACAAACCTAGATAGATTTCCAACAATTAACCAACCCAAAGTCCTTCAATACAATTCCACTGTATCAAGCCGTATCAAACTTATTCAATTAATTTTCAATGAAATCTGGCCAACTGTTATTGCCGTAGTCGCAAAGCCTTGTGGGATTCTGGCATGGCGAGATGGCGACCTGTGGCGCATCAAAAAGTTGAGCTCAGTTGAACTTCGTGCAAATTACGACGGCAAGTGAATGTACATTATCTAATGATAGTAGATCACGGAGGTGTGTCCATGACGAAAGGCACCGCGACAAAAAGCCACAAAAAATATTAAAAATGGAGGAGATTCTGATCAGTGGAATGCACATTCTGTTTGATTTTTCACTCACCATGTATAGAGACACAAAAGTAAAGGACCAGAAATTGAAGAAGGTGTCTGAAACTGTTGGTGGATTGATACATGTCATCTGTACAAAACTACATGAATGCCTTGCAAACATCATGGCAAGTTATAGTATATGCTAATGTAATAGGCTAGTTATGTATGCTAATGTTAATGGCTAGTTATGTATGCTAATATGAAAGGCTGATTATGCATGCTTATGTAAATGGATAGTTATGTATACTAATGTAAATTGCTAGTTATGTATGCTAATGTTAATGGATAGTTATTTATGCTAATATGAAAGGCTGGTTATGCATACTAATGCAAATGGCTAGTTATTTATACTAATGTAAATGGATAGTTATGTATGATAATGTGAAAGGCTAGTTATGTATTGTAATGTAAATGGCTAGTTATGTATACTAATGTAAAAGGCTAGTTATGTATGCTAATGTAAAAGGCTAGTTATGTATGCTAATGTAAATGGATAGTTATGTATGCTAATGTAAACGGATAGTTAAATAGGTCGTTTCCCAGGTGTTTTTGTGATTGACAGCTGGATATATAATGTTATATATAAGAAAAAAAAGGGCATCACTATTCATGTTTCTTTCTTTCTTTTTGTAGTCGCCTATGAACGTTTTGGGTATATACCTTCTTTAGCATGCTATTGCAATCATGGGTGAATTCATAATGACAGAGTATTCCCAGGCACACACACCCACTTGTTGTAACAATACAGAGACAGGAGTGTGAGTTTTTTGATGACGTGCTGCCAGTGGCGTGCACAAACATTTTGGGGGGCAGGTGCTCAGTAGGAAAAAAAGGGCACTTTGTGCAGCGTGTAGAACCATTGGCTGTCTTAATATAACAGTGTGAGATTTTTAAAAAGTAAAAAAAAATCAAATAAATAAACAGCATTTATTTAAACATCTTAACCCCTTAGGATCTGGTGTCCACATATTTCTTAACAAAAAGAGCATATTGTTCATAACAGTGGTAATAAGAAAAATAATGACAATAATTATAAAAATTGGAATAATAATAACAACAGTGTATACATAATATACATATAATATAAATACAAAACTATAACAAACATAATACATATTAAATTGTATCCAATTATTATGTTTTTGATTTCTCCTTAGAGAAAATAACTAGAAGTCTCAATTGTGAATCCAACCAAAGCTTGGGTCTAAAGGGGTTAACAACACACAAAGTGTCAATGTATCACAATGTATCACTCTCCTGCTTTACAAGAGCATCCTCCTTGGTGCCATGTCTTTGAAAATTCTGATGACATCACTGTGGTTTATTTGGATGCCTTTCTCTATGTCAAGCAAGAGAAGGTCAGAGTCGTTCCTCTCCACACAGACTTCTTAGTTTGTTTTTGATGACCTAAGTTCAATTCCCTACTTACACAGTTGTGTTCCGAAGACTCATTTTAATAGGGTATTTAAGTTATCATTGTCAGTTTTAATACTAGCCTATCAATGTAAATACAAAATTACTGCAAGTGTTGTAACATAGAAGTAACTCACGGTTAGTACAAAATATTTTGCTAATACAGCCTATTGCCTGATATAGTTCCATCAAATCATTTTGTGTTTACAAAATAAATCAGAAACGGCTTCTAACTTATCTCAATAAAATTAGAGGAAAAGACCCCACACAGTTAACATGACTCTGATGTTGACTCTGACCTTTCTTCTTCATCATCTGTCTCCTCATCCTCCTTGCATAGTTTTTTAAACCAGGTGAGCAGAGAGCTGCTTTCCTGGGCGGCCTGCTGTAGCTCCTTTTCTCTGTCTTTCTTAATCCTTTCTTTTCTGGGCATGCTGCAATGGTAAATTAAGAGAAATCAACAATATCAGGACTGATTCCTGACATTGGGCTACAACAATACAATATAATAGATATATGTCTATTAATTGATTAGGCGGGAGCGGGCAGTTGACTAATTTAGGCACGGTTGTTTAAGGCTGCATGAGACAGGCTACTTCACAACAGAGACAAATAAATGCACCATGTCAAGTGAGGCTTAATTAATGATTAATTTATGTGTTACCTGGTCAGGGGCGACAGAGTGGTGATGCCTGTGTACTTTGCAGCTGCTACTGCGCTCGTGTCAGCTCCTGATGTTCACGTTACGACATGGGGCGGGGCAAGTTGAGGCTGCGCAGCGCGGTGCGGCGCCGCAGGTCGTGTGTGTCTGTGTGTATGTGCGCACCTCTGTGTGTGCGTATTTGTGTGTTTAAAAAAAAAGTTGGGACGCGGAGGGCACTTGCTTGACACTGAGGGCAAGGGGCAATTGCTCGAGCACCACCCGATGTCTATCTGTGCACGCCAGTGCGTGCTGCAGTAATGAACGAGTACCCAAAGACTATTTAGCAGAAAGTTCACCTCCACCAATGCAGATGTCACAACCATCAGTGCTCCACAGTGCTGGTCTGGTCCTAGTCTGGTACTAGAGTGGTCCAGTCTGGCACTGGTCTGGTTCAGTGTTCACCAGAACATCAAACTGGATTCAGTATTTTTCCACTGGTCTAACCCTGACTTGCAAAATGTGTTTGATTTGATTGAAAATGTGTTGAAGTGTTGATGACTGAAGAACCCCTGGATGAATCTGAAAGTTCAGGACATCAATGGAACTGGAACAAACATTTAGTCATGTTATGTTGTTCATGTTTGACTTGGGGCCAATTCCTTCCTTAACCCTCAGGCTCAACCCTCAATCAGTAGTCATCAAAACTAAGTGTTAAGGGCTATTTGTGACTCAGAAATGGGACACCCCTTAAATGTTGGCCACGTGTTGTCTCTGTAGTCCCTGAAATGAAACACAACTTTATAATTTTTTAAAATATTTGCACTGTTAACCGTGCCTGTTTAATCATAAGACACAAACACAGCTATCATCCACTGATTCATCAGGACCACACTTTTGAAATTGTTGTGGACTATCTGTAAGTTACTCATTCAGTTAGAGCTATCAAATAAATAACCTGCATAAATAACACAACACAACAGCATTTACACTTCGCGAGACTGCACATTGTGAGATTGAGGGTTAAGGGAGGAATTGGAATTTTCCCTTGATCACTTTGTTTTATTCTAATTCTAAAGTGGAGCTGAACCATGAGATGAAAGTATTTAACATAATTACCTTTTAACAACATCCATTCATTATTGACTGAGTTGTTAATATTTTCCTTTTCCCACTTATTACTTACTTTAATAATTATACTTAGTACAATAATTATAATAAACATACAAACAAAAAAGAATTAAGTAGAGATAAAAGCTTATTTTAGTGCTTATCCTTGAAGTGATTAACTGAAATTCATCAAATCTATTCCATAATTTCTAATATCTATTCTTCACTTTAGTCCATTCACAAATATAACACCCTTTGAATTTGTAATTCCTCTCTTAGTTTAAAGAAATCTTGAATGTTATTTAGAACAATATGATTTTTGACTTTGTAAATCATATATGATATTTTAATGTATAAACTATCCTGCAATTTGAAGGTTTTAAGTTGGTAAAAATCAATTTAGTTGCTTTAAAATTACTTTATTAATAATTCTAACCAGATCCTCCAGGATTTCACTATATTGTGTTTTGCAACTTCAACGTAAATTCAGCCAATCCCCATGAATTCAGCACGATGTTGCAATTTTAAATAATCACCGCGACTTTCCCGCAAAATATAACCAACCATTTGCAACGTCTTCAGCTGCTCCTTACCTTACAGTACGAAGCAACATGTGTGCGGCAGCAGTTCACATTTGACGACTAAAATGGTGCACTAGTACCAACAGGTACATTTGGAAGAGTACTTTTTTTTTAGACCATAGAAACCTACTGGTGTATGAGTGTGTGTGTGTGAATGGGTGAGTGTGAGGCTAATGTAAAGCGCTTTGAGCACCATGAAGGTGGAAAAGCGCTATATAAATGCAGTCCATTTACCATTTTTACTGCATTTTTGTCATCCAGGTAATATTTGATTTGCCATATTTGAAAGTCTTAATATCAATGTCTTTGTTCTATTTTTGTCAGGAGAAACTGCCTCTACTACACAGTACCATATTTTCCACACTATAAGGCACATTAGGAAGTCAAAATTATGAGATAAAAGGTCAAATTCACGAGATAAAAGGCCAAAATTATTAGTAAAAAGTCTAAATTATGAAATAAAAAGTCAAAATCATGAGACAAAAAGCCTAAATTATTAGATAAAATGTCCAAATTATGAGATAAAAAATCATAACTATTAGATAAAAAGTCCTAATTATGAAATAAACAATCAAACCTATAAGATAAAAGGCCAAAATTATTAGATGAAAAGTCAAAACTATTTTATAAAAAGTCAAAACTATTATATAAAAAGTCTAAATTATGAAATAAAAAGTCTAAATTATGAGCTAAAATGTCTAAATCCTGTGAACAAGTCAAAATTATAAGATTAAAAAGTCATAACCATGAGATAAAAAGTAAAAACTCCAAGTCACTAAGCACAACCAGAATTAATCCACATGTAGGGTGCACTGTCATTTTAAGAGAAAATTAAAGAAAGTATTTTAAGTGCACCTTATAGTCCAGAAAAAGGTACTAGTCAGGGGCGCAGATAGGTTTGTGAAACTGGGGGGGACAAAGATGCCAGCTAACACCCCCCGGCCCCACCCTTCTGTTTGGGGGGGTTGCCGCCGTGCCACAAGAGCCCCACTCCAGTGACAATACTGATAACAATGTTGAATCTGCGCCTATAGTGCATTATAACATTATTAGTTGTGCCTGGGATTCAGGAATACTATTTGTCAGGGTCACACAAAGACAAATTGCACCCTGGAAACAAAAGTTGAGAACCAACCATTTGCTCAAAATAAATATTAGGTTATTACAGTCTGCTCTGAAAGTTGACAGATTTATAACAACAGCTAGTTAACTCAAAACAAAATTAAAAAAATATACTTTGCTAGTCTGCTGGAACAAATCAACAGTAATACAGCTGTAACAGCAGCCAGTTGTTCATACTTAAATAATAAATACTAATATATATATATATATATATATATATATATATATATATATATATATATATTTGTCAAGGGTTCGTTTGACTTAAATGGTTTTTCATTTATTTTCACCCAAGTCCAAAACCAGCAGTGATGAGGAGTGCACAGTATTTACAGTGCAAAAATACCAACAAACCAGGAAAAAGAAAAAATTGTTACAAGAGATCTGAAAACACGGTAAAATAAAGTTGGTCTCTTTTGCCATTCAGCACTAAAAAAAACCCAGATTTCAGCCACACTCTTACTTTAACTTTAAATCTGTTTAAATCTACAGAATTTATCTCCAACTACACCCCCCACACTACTGGGAAACACTCCCCTTTATTTACCCCTAAGCTCCACCCATGGACATACCAATTATCACATTATTTAATTAACACACAATCTACAATATTTACATGGAACAAACATCAAACTGAAATCATATTAACTCATAAACAATGGCACCAATTATCCTCCATACATAAACACAAACAGAAGAAAAACCCAAAACAATGAATGAATGAATCTGTCTTGTTCTATGAAGTAACAGTGGTACGGTTCTACAGCAGGTGTGTGTGCGCGCGCACCTCCAGACGTCCACCGCATAGAGAAAAGGCTGGGTAGTGAGGCAAGGTCCAGATGACAATGTCCAGTTTAAACATATGTCGCAGGAGAGCCGCGCTTCACACACTCCAAAAAAGACGAGAGAAAGAAAAAAAAAAAACACATGCGCGGCAGAGATGATGGCGCTAATGTCTCGCTGCCACAATATTTTAAAAAAAGAATCTTTTTCTCACAAGTTGGTGTGGGCCAGTCTGTGTCCTCTCGTGGGCCGGAAGTGGCCCGCGGGCCGCCTATTGGGGAACGCTGAGGTAGACTATTTCCATGTACAGGCTACTGGCCAGCTTTTTACGATTCCTACTCTCACGGCGACATTGCTTTGAACAGAAATTGCAAGGTGATGTGATAACGTAAAGTAGCAGTTTACTTACAGCTGTTGCTCTTTGAAAAAACCACATGATAATTTTCTGCTTTTTAGCTTGCCTCATTATTCCATGCCGTGTTGGGGTCCTCCTGAATGTGCACCCCGGCTGTCCAAGTGATGCCTGTCAGACTATTTGTTTGTAACCGTGGCAACCAAAGTCAACGACGATGCCGCCCGCACAGCGCAATAACCGAGTCACGTTATTATGTATGTTAATTCATATTTTGGTTTCCTCGTGATGCTTGACTCAGTAAGAAGACAGTAAGAAGTAAGTAGTAAAAGTAAAAAAATTAAATTAAATTTTAAAAAAAGTAAAAAGAAGTAGTAACATGTTTTTTTCTTAAATAAAAGTGGGTGGGATGGATCTACGGACGTTCAAAACTGGGTGTGTCATGACACACCTGACACACCCACCATGCCTGGTACTAGTTATAATGTTTTGGGTTTTTTTGACTGGCTGACACATTTACATTATGTTTTATAACTTCATGTAGTGTTGTGAGGTCATATGAACTTTAACCTTTGAACCAACAGGTGCATTTTTTAAAAAAAATGTAGTGGTATTTTTGTAATCCTCATCAATCCTGGGTTAAAGGTAGTTTTAAGGACCATATCACAATGACTTTGAATTAATTTTCCAGCAACTAAGGGCGTATTCACATTGCACTCAGAAAACCCGGACTTTCCAGGAAAGTTAGAACTTTATTGACAAGTGTGAATGCTCCCCCGAACCTTGGCCCGGACCAAAGACCGAGTCTTTGGTCCAAGCTGAGGAGGTAGTCTCAGTTTGGACCAAGGTTCGCTGGTGCACAGTGTGAAAGGTCTTTTTTTAGGAAAGTCCGGACTCTCGGACCAATTACGTTACAGTCACGTGCGCAATCTAGTCAACGTCCAAGCATGAGTCGCGGGAATACATGGGGAGACGAGGAAACCAGGTATTTCATTGAAATTTGGTCGGATGATACTATAAAGACTGAATTAGAAAATACTCATAAAACTAGTAACTGAGTCCATTTCCTGCAACAGTGTAGCGCGCTCATCTACTAACCAATCAGGGTCGAGTGTAGAGAGACGCACGCTGTACACACATTGACGACATGACGTTCTAAAGTCCGTTGGTCCACTTGATTCAATACAGTGTGAATGAAGACTGTAAATAAAGTCCGGATTATAAGTGCAGTGTGAAAAGGCAAAAAAAGGTTCTGGTCCAAACCTTGGTCTGGACTTGACTATGTGAATACGCCCTCAAAAAAGGCCAGACAAATCCTGGAGGGACTGACTAATAGTTGTTTTTTGTCATTTTACTAATGTATCTATACTTGTTCTTCCTGCATTTCGTGATATTTCTGCAGAATATTGTTCAATAGAACCAAACCAGAGATCAATAGATCATGTACAGGCTGTTTTTGTTCAGTCAGTCCCTTATTTTATACAGTTTTTCTATAGATTTGGACACTTTACTTTGAATAGACTCATGGAGTTTCCAACACAGTTTTCTATCTATGATGACACCTTAAAATGTAGCTTCATAAACTCTTTATATTATCAGTAGGTGTGTTCTCAGTACATGTTCTGGTATTGTCGCGTGAAATATGATTTGATGTGATAATAATATCATCACTGAGTGTTATTTAAGTCTTAAACAGACTCAGTTCAGTTCAGTTTCTTGTTTGCCTGTTTTCCAGGTAATAAAGGAGTGTGAAACATTATGTATAGAACAGATTCAAATGTTGTTGAATGTTGATATGAGTCCACACAGCACTGGGAGGATGAGTGTGTGTGTGTGTGTGTATATATGTATTCCTATCTTTATGGGAACATTGATCAAGATAAAATAGAAATGATGTGGCCCTATAAATACATTAACTCATTGACTACCAGAATGTCCAGAATACTTTTCCAAAAGACATATAAAAGGTATATATATATATATATATATATATATATATATATATATATATATATATATATATATATATTCTGTTTTATATAAGAATAAAAACAGAACAAGTGTTGGTGTTTTGGGCAGCATGTAAATTGGAAAGGCAGGGCAGTTTTGATGGTGGCGACGACCCCCGCAGTCAAAAAACCAAATCCTCAAGGAATTAAAACCAAGCTGTGTGAATCACAGCACTCTCCCATGACAACAGCGTTGTGCAGGAACAGATGTGTGTATATATATATATATATATATACCTTTTTTCAACAACATTTCCTCTTGCCCTACCTGGGCGGTGTCTCCTTCAGACTCGGGTCCTCTACCAGAGGCCTGGGAGCCTGAGGGTTCTGCGCAGGATCTTAGCTGTTCCTAGCAATGCGCTCTTTTGTACAGAGATCTCTGATGTTGTTCCTGGTATCTGCTGGAGCCATTCTCCCAGCTTGGGGGTCACTGCCCCTAGTGCTCCGATCACTACTGGTACCACTGTTGCCTTCACACTCCACATTTTCTCTAACTCCTCTTTCAGCCCTTGGTATTTCTCAAGCTTCTCATGTTCTTTCTTTCTGATGTTGCTATCACTGGGGACTGCTACATCTATCACCACCACTGTCTTCTCATGTTTATCCACCACCACCATGTCAGGCTGATTGGCCATCACCATCTTGTCAGTCTGGATCTGGAAGTCCCACAGGATCTTGGCCTGTTTGTTCTCTGTCACCCAGGGTCTCTGTCACCCAGGGTCTCCCATCTTGACCCTGGGACCTCCAGTCCATACTCTCTACAGATGTTCCTGTACAGTATGCCCGCTACCTGGTTATGCCTCTCCATGTATGCCTTGCCTGCCAGCATCTTACACCCTGCTGTGATATGCTGGACTGTCTCAGGGGCTTCTCTACACAGCCTACACCTGGGGTCCTGTCTGATGTGGTAGACCCCAGCCTCTTGCTCTGGTGTTCAGGGCTTGTTCTTGTGCAGCCATGAGTAGTGCCTCTGTGCTGTCCTTTAGTCCAGCCTTTTCCAGCCACTGGTATGTCTTTTCCATATTAACCACTTCCTCAATTTGCCGATGGTACACGCCATGCAAGGGTTTGTCCTTCCATGTAGCCCCTCTGGTTCCTTGACTTTACTGGGCTTTTGTTGCCTGAGGCATTCACTTAGCAGTTGGTCATTGGGGGCCATTTTCTTGATATATTCCTGGAGGTTCTCCGTTTAGTCCTGGACTTTTTCTCCTCTGACAGCGAACAGAGCAGTCGCACTCTTTTTCTCCCCTCCTTTCCCCAACCTTGGCTTTATCTTGCAGCTGCTACTAGGCCTCTACGGCTGTGTCTCTCCTGTGTGTGCCTGTCTCGTGTAACAATCTTATTTCTGAGCCCCATCGACTTCTTCTTTGCTAAATCATGGAAATTATCAACTGGGCATTTAATGGGATTGATACGATCTATTCACCAAGGAAAAGAGGACCGGGAGATTCTCACTGCCTTGACGGAACCCTCCTATCAGGTTTTTCCCAAGATTCCTGGCTAGAATGGTGGGTCATCTGCCTGACACCTCTGTCCATCGAGGATATTGAGGATGTGTATATGTGTTTGGATTTATGGTGGTAACTTTCCTCACGTTTGGCTTGGGAGGAATGCTGATCCATCGCAGAGTGGGGAAGATCGCAGCACCAAAAGGGCCACTGATGCTGCGAGAACAAATTCGGGAGCACCTCACAGAACTCACTGACACCATAACCGGACTAAGACTGTCTATGACCCATTCTCAGTACAATCTTGTGAACTGTGTGGGACAGATTAGCTCCATGGTGGCTCAGTCTGCTAGTATGGGGAGCGACCTGCTGAATCGTTCGGGAGAGTCACAGAAGAGACTGGATTACATTTCTGGACAGCTGGGTGAAGCTCTGAGAGCTCTATCTGGACTGAGGCCAGAGGTTGATGAACTGAGGAAACAGCACGGGGTCAATGAGCACTGTGTGGGGCGATGTCAAAAGTAATGGGGTACCTGAAACCCACAAGGGGTTAAGTTTTTGGTCTATCTCCTAAAGCAAAGAAGATGTCCTTGTCTCTATCTCTGGCTCCTTTGTTTTCCTGATGTATCCAGTTTTTCCAGTGCTCAAGGGCGCTGGAACTCCAACAACTCCTGTGTTTATGCTCTGTTTGCACCTTTGTCTTTTGTTTTCACCATGTGATCATTTTGTGTGTACTACAAAAAGTCCCATCTCATGAATCCTTGAGTACTGTGTTCACGTTTTGTTGTTAAAGTAGAACATGTGTTCCTTGTGCATCTGCTGCTGTTTTTCCCTTCCCTTATCTGATCCAGGGTAGCGCCGGTGGCTGCATGACCTGATCAGCCTGGGAGGGGTTTGGTCAACTGAAATTTCTGTTTGTGTCTTGGATATGCAAATGACAAATAAATTGATTCTGAGAAGTGATTCTGATTCTGACAGTAGTTCTGACACTTACTAGTCCTCGGCCCCCTTCCTTTCGCTTAGTGTACAGCCTCAGGCCACTGGACTTGGGGTGAAACCCTCCATGCACGGTAAGGAGTTTCCTTGTCTTGATATCAGTGGCTTGTATCTCTTCCAGTGGCCAGGATATTATCCCAGCTGGGTATCTGATTACTGGCAGGGCATAGGTGTTAATGGCCTGGATTTTATTTTTGCCATTCAGCTGACTTTTCAGGACCTGCCTTACCTTCTGTAGGTATTTGGCTGTGGCTGACTTCCGAGCTGCGTCCTCATGATTACCATTTGTCTGTGGGATCCCCAGGTATTTGTAACTTTCCTGCACATCTGTGATATTCCCTTCAGGTAGGTCAACCGCTTCAGTTGTGATCACCTGTCCTCTTCTAGATATCATCCGCCCACATTTATCTAGTCCAAATGGACATCCCAATGTCTTTGCTGTAGATCCAGGTGAGGTGAATTAGGGAATCAATGTCACGCTCATTCTTGGCATACAGCTTGATGTCATCCATGTAGAGGAGGTGGTTGATGGATGTTCCACTTTGGAACTGGTATCCGAAGCCACTCTTTGAGATGATCTGGCTGAGGGGGTTTAGGCCTATGCAGAACAGCAGGGGGGGCAGAGCATCTCCTTGGTAAATGCTGCATCTGATGCTCACTTGTGCAATTGGCTTTGAGTTGGCCTCCAGAGTTGTCTTCCACAGCCTCATTGAGTTCTGGATGAACTCTCTTAGTGTCCTGTTGATGTTATACAGTTTTAAGCATTCCAGTATCCATGTATGTGGCATTGAGTCATAGGCTTTCTTGTAGTCAATCCAGGCAGTGCACAGGTTGGTGTTCCTTGTCTTGCAATCTCGGGAAATTGCCCTGTCAACCAGTAGCTGGTGTTTGGCTCCCCTGGTGTTGTTGCCTATTCCTTTCCATGGTCTGCTCATGTATTGCTCCATGTGGCTACTCATCTTAGTCGCTATGATGCCTGATAGTAGCTTCCATGTGGTGCTGAGGCAGGTTATAGGCCGGTAGTTAGATGGTATTGTTCCCTTCTGGGGGTCCTTCATTATGAGGACTGTCCGGCCCTGGGTTAGCCACTCTGGGTGGTTTCCCGATATCAGCAGCTGGTTCATCTGTGCTGCTAGGCGTTCATGGAGTGCTGTCATTTGCTGCAGCCAGTAGGCATGAATCATGTTGGGCCCTGGTGCTGTCCAGCTCTTCATTTTGGACACTCTGGTTTGGATGTCTGCTAGTGTGATGACTACTGGGTCTTGTTCTGGGAGTTAGCTGTGCTCTGCCTGTAAGACTGTCAGCCATTGGGCATTGGTGTTATGTGTTGCCTGCTTCTCCCAGATGCTCTTCCAGTATTGCTCAGTCTCAGACCTCGGTGGGTCCGTTATCACCTTGTCCCCCTGCCATTGAGAGTAGACCTTAGCTGGGTTGGTGGAGAACACCTGGTTTATTCTCCTGGCCTCTACCTCTCTTGTGTATCTCTTTAGGTGTGTAGCTGGTGCTGTGAGCCTTTGCTTAGCAGTCTCCAGTGCCTCAGCTGTGGACAGTTTGTTGTACTTCTTGGGTAGTTCTTTCCTCAGATTCACACCTCTGCTTAGTTCTGTTAGAACACTGAACACTCTCTGTGCTGATCTTTGCCTCTAGCCTTCTCCTCCATGGGGCAACCTTCTCGCTGCTCTGGCTGTTCATCTTGTAGCCAAACATCTCTAGGATTACGGTTGCTGCTGCATACATCAGCTGATTGGTCCCAGTTTGCAGTGCAGTGTTCAGGTCCTCCAGTAGAGACTGGTCTGGTACTTTCTTCTTTAGCCTTGGCAAGCAGGTAGTTGTGTTCCCCCAGGATTTCATGATTCTCTTTCTCAGGTCAGCTGCCCTTGTGTTTAGTCTTTCTGGGGCTTGGTACCCAATCTCGATATTTGGGGGTGATGGTGAAACCACCCTCAAGCCTACCTCTCGTCCTGGCTCCCCCTTGCCGTAGCATCTTTGTACCGTGGATGAGGTACCTCATCAATCTCTAGCTGTGATAGCAAGGATAGGATATTGAGCTGAGCTATGAGCTGTTTCTTAGTCAGTGAGGATGTGGGGTTTCGAAGCAACCATTTCTCCCACATCCTCTGCATGTACCCTCCCGTTACTCCCGTAGTGACTCCATCAGTACCATGTTCTCTGCCCTGCTCCATGAATGTCTTGTTCCAGTAGCCAATTTAACAGTTCCTCAACCCCTAACGCGGACCTTGTTGTCCCGGGCGCTGTCCGAGCCGGTATGACTTTATTTATTGCATCGCACATCATGAGGTATAGGCATGTATAGCGTAAAGGGCCTAGGATTCGAACCGGCAACCTTCCGCACCAAAGTCAGTTGTGTAGACCACTAAGCTATCCAGTGCTATATATATATAGCACTGGATATGTGTGTATGTATATATGTATATATGTATATATATATATGTATGTATATATATATATATATATATGTATATATATGTATGTATACGTGTATTTTGGATGTTCCATTGAACACACAACATAGTTCTCTCACCACAATGGGCTGTTGGGTAGAACTTTGCTCAGTTCACACAACCTGAATTTACATCTACTTTAATTTTTTTTTTTGTATGTGTTCCCCAACACTTCCACACAGTAACTAATGTATGGGAGAATGAAGGAATGTGTATAGTGATGACTGGTTTACAAGATTATTTTACTCTTTTTAGAATATTTGATTTTAATATTGCAATTGATTTTGCTATTTTGGCTGTAACGTACACATTTTCTGTCACTTATGACTCCAAGACATTTAGAACATTTACTTGTTTTATTTCTATGTTATTTATCATTAATTTATTTTGCGAGTTAATTGTCTGATTTCCAAATTGTGAATTTGGTTTTGCTTAAATTTAATGTGAGTACATTGAATGTGACACCCACTTTAATAGGATATAAAACAGTATTAACATTTAACTTTATAAACAGCCGCATGTTCAAGCAGCACAAGGACTGAAAGGGAAATCCATCCAAACGCAAGAGCCCATCTGACACCATGGATGGCTTAAACTTTGCATTAGGGAAAATATATCTGTTGTATGAGGAGATACCTGTGCACCTGAATCCAGAAGTGATATTTTGTGGTGTCATTGCTGACATGAAAGGCTCATTCACACATCTGGCAATTTGGTAAATATTGGATACTTTCTCTGGGTTGGATGGGTATTCTAATAGGTCTTAAATGGTCCATCCGTCTACACACACACACAGGGCTCCAGACTAACCTTTTCACAGGAAGCACTGGTGTCACCTCATTTAGTAGCACCAAAGCAAATTAGGTATTAGATATTTTTCATTGCATAGCGTGTTATTAATGTTGTTTATGAAAGTTAAAGATTGACAATGACCAAAATTCATAATTGTAATATATTTTAATCTGAATTCAAGTTTCACTGCATGAGCAACAGTACAAAAAGATTATATATAAATTATGTGATGTCAGACAACATTCTGAACATTTAATTTACTGGTAACTTCAAGATAACTCATTAATTCACACTGAACTTGAACTAAACAGCATTCATAAGTTCCCTGGCTCAGCTCATTCTAGGGTATCTTTTTTTTCTTCTCCTCACTCTCCCTTGCCTTTTTCGCCAACCTGTGACACTCATAATCAGAAAAAGAATCTGTGGTTATTGTCCCTCCCTCTGCTAACCCTTCTCCTCCTCCTCCACCACCACCAGCTTAGTTTGTTGCCTCCATGGCTGCCTCTGGCACATTTTTCTTCTTATCAACTGCTTCATACTGAATCTCCTGTGTTTATTTTTTTGAGCGCGCTGCATGTACGTGCGCGTGTACTGCTGTGCACGAAACGGGCGCAGACCGTGACATGTGCAGGCAGACAAATAGACAGACAGGGAGTGAGAGAAGTTGCATGAATGAGAAAGAAAGTAAGATTGTATTATCAACCACTCCATTAACACTCCACTAACACAGTGGAGTGAAAGAAAAAAATACTTTTATATCCCAATAGTCGTGAGTAGCACTGAGGCGAACTTATTACATTTTAACTCGCAGCTTAATAAATTAGGTCGCATTTGCAATCTGTTTGATTTGATTTTTTTTTTATTTATTTTTTTTTATTGATTTAGCACTTTAGAGACAATACATACAAGGTATTTCACATGGAGGTGAAATTAGTACATAAAATAAATATCAGTGCTTGGAGAGGTAAGAAACCCAAGGAGGGCTTATCGAGAACCTCACCATATATATATATAAAAAAAAAATAGTTCTAAAAAAATATATATATTAATTATAACCAAGGACATAGTACAAATAATGGTATATAGATAGTACAAAATTTTTTTAATTTAAAACAAAATGAACAAACTTAATAATTTAGGCAATACATCAGAGGAAGTAAATTTCAATGACAACAGAAAAAACAGAAATTAGCAGATTTCCATTGAGCACAGATGTTCTTTTAGTTTCCTTTTGTAGATGGGTAGGGAGGGTGAGCTGTCTATCAGGTGTACATAGTTGTTCCATAAAGTAACACCTTTGTATCTGATAGAGAACTGCCCTCTGTTGGTACGACATAGTGGAATATGCAGGAGTTTGGATTGTCTGTTTGAGTTTTATTGTTCTGGAGTGAATGTTTGAGTTTTTATGAAAATATTGTTGAAAATGATATGGAAGTGTGTGACCCTGATACTGAACCTTGAAGAGAAAAATGCATGTTTATGTTATAAACTGTCAGTATTTTCAATTTATAAAATAAGGGGGCAGATGTGACTGTGGACTTGGAGCTAGTGGCTATTTTAATAAAACATTTCTGAATTAAATGGAGTTTATGTAGGTGTGTAGGATAAGTGCTGGCCCATACAATATTGCAATAAGTTAGGTATGGATATACAAGACTATAATATAACGTTAATATACCGGGTCTGTTGAGGTATTTATAGATTTTTCTGATAATTCCCACAGATTTAGACATTTTTTTTGACACAAAATCAATGTGTTCTTTCCAGGAGCATTTTTCATCAACGATTACCCCCAAGAAGCGAGTTGAGTATACTCTCTGGATTTCTATTCCTTCAATGCATAATTTGGCATCATCAAATTTCTTCTTGCCAGCAAAGATTATATAATTTGTTTTCTTTATATTTAAAGACAATTTGTTTAATTGAAACCATTTTGAATAAGCAAGGAGTCCAGAGTTAGCTTCAGTAATGAGGGTCTTAAAGTGCTTATGGGAAAGAAAAAGATTAGTGTCATCTGCAAATAAAATAGGAGATATAGAACTAGATACAACGGCAAGATCGTTTATATAAATCAAAAATAATAAAGGGCCAAGAATTGACCCTTGAGCCACACCACAAGTCATAAGAGCTTTGTCAGACATACGATTACCGAAATAAACAAATTGGCTTCTATTGACAACATAACTCTTAAACCATTTATAAACAACACCTTGAAAACCATATCTGGACAATTTTAACAATAAAACATTGTGATTCACAGTATCAAAAGCTTTAGACAGGTCTAGGAAAATGCCTAGTGCAAACTCATTCTTTTCTAATGCAGAGGAAATTTGGTCAATGAGGTGTAATAAAGCCATGTTAGTTGAATGTTTTTTTCGGAAGCCATATTGATGGTTGTACAATATATGATTTGAATTCATGTGTTGGAGGGTTCTTCTATATACAAGTTTTTCAAGGATCTTTGAAAAATATGGTAATACTGAGATTGGTCGATAATTAGTAAAAATGCTTTGACCGTCTGCTTTATAAATGGGAATGAGTTTGGCTATCTTTAGGTCATTCGGGACAATGCCAGTTTCTAGTGAAAGTGAAAAAATGAGAGTTAGTGGTTTGATAATGGAGTATTTTACCTCTTTTACAAGAGTTGCTCTGATGTCATCATGACCTGCTGCTGACGGTTTAAGTTGATCTATAATTTTGAGTATTTCATTTGAATCAGGAGGATCAAAGCTATTAAAAGAAGAAAAACAACCGTCAATATAGTCAAGGGGGCTTCCGCTTGGGGTAGGGATTTTTCCTCCAATATTGGGACCCACATTCACAAAAAAATCATTAAACCCACATGCAATCTCATAAGGATTGGTGATGGTTTTTCCTGCTTCAACAAAATGACTTGGTGGTTGTAGTAATGTTTTTTTCCTATTCAGAAGTTGATTAATAGTTGACCATGTTTCTTTAATGTTATTGGAGGATTCTTTAAATTTTCTCACTATAGTATTTTTTCTTTGCTGCTCTAATAATATGATTAAATTTATTTTTATACGTTTTGTAATTCATTTGGTTCAGGGGAGTGGGGTTTTGTACACATTTCTTATAGAGGCAATTTTTTTTCTTTGAGGACTTCTGAATCTCACTAGTAAACCAAGGCTTAGAAAGGTATTGCTTTCTGGCTTTCTTTGTTGTAACTAATGGAAAACATTTATCAAAAATAGAATTAAAAGGTCCTATAAATGCTTGGTATGCACGGTTTACATCAGTTTGGGTATACACATTTTCCCAAGATAAACCATCAATTAGTTTTTTAAATGTAGTCATGTTTTTTTCATTAAATTTCCTGTAAAAAGCTTTGCCATGAAATTGTTTTTCCTTTTTTTCCTCTATCATGGAAAATTGAAAAACAGGGAAATGGTCAGAGATATCTACACAGAGTGTACCTGAACTGAGCACTTTATCCCCTGAGTTGGTCAGAATGTTATCTATTAGTGTGGCAGATTTATCTGTCACTCTAGTGGCTTCAGTGATAATGGGATAGAAGTAGTTAGACTATAGATTATTCAAAAAATCCAGAGTTAATGAGTGCGTATCACTTTTGAAGAGATCTATATTATAGTCACCAAGGATGTATGCCATTTTACCTTCTTTATTTATTAGTTCCATTGTATAAGTCATACTGTCATTGAAACAATCAATGTCTGTATCTGGTGGTCGATAGACACATCCAATTATGATTTTCTTGTCACTTCTAGACAGACTTATTTCAATAAATGTAGACTCGATGTTGTTAGTTTTTGTTTTAAGTTTAAGGTCATCTCTGTTAGTGAAGTGGCTGTCACTATGTATGAACAGGGAAGCACCACCACCCATCCTGCCCGCCCTATTACAGTGAACTGCAGTGTAATTCGGGAGATCATATAGAGATTCTACCTCATTTGAGAGCCAAGTCTCAGTGAGAGCAATGACAGTAAAATCATGTTTCAAACAAGATAAGTATTGAATTAGGAAATCATAATTTTTTTTTAGGCAGGCTACGTATATTCATGTGAAAAGTTGACAATGACATTGAAACCTCATGGAGGCTTTCACACAGGGAATTAAACTGAGTTTCAGTGTAAGGCAGGCATTTTTTTGATTCTGCCATTAGTGGACGAAAAACATTCAGATCAGGGTCAAAGCAACCATTATACAGAAAGTCTGACCCATCTTCACACCCTTCCAATGGGTTGAAGCCTAAGTGCCCATGGGAGTTCACCTGGGTGTAACTACTGTCAGTGAGTATGCTTGAAGGGTCCAGTTCCATAGATAAAATTTTTTTAAATAAAACAAAATAAAAACAAAATAAAGTAAAGCAGCAGCACTCAACACTGACCACCTGGACAGAGCGTAGGCTACTCACTCAGGTTTAGCATTGCGTTGGTTGGCAGGATGGACAATGAGACGGTCATGCTTTAAGTATGCAATGTCCCCGCGTTCTCGGGCTGCGCACATGGCTGGGAGCAGCTCCCTGCGCCTTTGACGAACTGCTTCAGTATAATCCTCATTAATAAAGATGCCTGTACCTTTGAGGAGTTTGGCCTTCGTGAGGACAGCCTGCTTGTCCTTGTAACGGAGGAACTTGACCACCACTGGTCTGGATCTGCCATTCTGAGCTGGTTTACCGGTGCGATGTGCACGTTCCATCTCTATGGCTTGCTGTGGGCCCATTTTCAGGTTTTCCACCAGTAGTTTGCGGACCTTATCCTCCGAATCAGCCCAGGTCTCATTAGGTGATTCTGAAAGACCCTCAAAGACCAGGTTGTTCCTTCTAGATTGGCCCTCTAAGTACTCCATCTGTGTAGCTGAGGAAAGAAGCCTCTCACTGGCTTTGTGCCGCTCCGTCTGCAATGTTTTCAACTCACCAGATAGTTTTGTGTTGTCAGTTTTAAGAGTATCAACTTCATTTTGTGTATACTGTAGGCTCATTTTGAGTTCTTGGTTTTCTCTCATTAGTTCATCAAGTCGTTTGTTCGAATTATCCAAGATGAGCTTTATGAAATCTTTACAGTTATTCTGTTGTTGTTGAAGGAGCTCAGTGAAGTGTACTTTTTGTATTTGTAGCATTTCTTGGACCTGTGTCAATGTAACATAGCCTTCCTCATCAGATTTAAAGTCTATCTTGTTACCTTTGCAGTTTGCCATGGCTGGCCTGGTGGTAGCCTGGGAGTGGTGGTAGGCCTCTGGAGCTGGTGGTAGGCCTCTGGAGCCTGGGAGTGGTGGTAGGCCTCTGGAGCTGGTGGTAGGCCTCTGGAGTTGGAGGTGGGCCTCTGGAGCCAAGGGCTGGTGGTAGGCCTCTGGAGCCTGGGGTTGGTGGTAGGCCTCTGGAGCCTGGGGCTGGTGGTGGGCCTCTGGAGCCTGAGGCTGGTGGTGGGCCTCTGGAGCCTGGGGCTGGTGGTAGGCCTCTGGAGCCTGGGGCTGGTGGTGGGCCTCTGGAGCCTGGGGCTGGAGGTGGGCCTCTGGAGCCTGGGGCTGGTGGTAGGCCTCTGGAGCCTGAGGCTGGAGGTGGGCCTCAGTGCAGAGTTATAGGGTCCAGGCACGGGGAAATATCAGTCCTTGGTGCGCCCTGACTTCTCCAGCCGAAGATAAAAAAAAAAAATTCTGTGCGCCTCCTCTTCCTCTCCGGTGTAATTGCTCAGCGCATGCAAAGCGCCGCGCGGGGGGTTCGAGGTTCGGGACGCGGAGGCTGGAGCCGCTCGCGCTGCCGCTGGTGGAGCCGCTCGCGCTGCCGGTGGGTTGGGGTCAGAGCGTGGGTTCGGCTCCGGGGGGACGCGAACCCACACAGAGTGTCGGTGTCCCCGTGTTTCGAATGTGATGAGGTGGAGAACCCGGTGGCGGAACCCGAACAGGAGCACCGGGAAGGACGTGACCGCGGTGCGTAAAGGCGTTTGGAGACTTCTGCTGCTACTGCTGCTACTGCTGCGACAGGTGGCGACACTCAGGTTCAATCAATGACCTGGACACTCAGATTGAGTTCAGGCCATGGCTCTAGTTTCCTGGTGTGGCTCAGGGTGGTGCACCCTGTGCAGTGCTAGTTTCATGCAGTGCAGGGCGCAGGGTGATCAGTTTGGTAGTTTGGCCGACCTTGGTACGCCAAGATGGATGTGGCGACACACTCGTGGGAGGTAACCACTGATTCAGCTTGGCGGAGTGACAGTTTCGCATTGACAGTGCAATTAGGTCGCATTTGCAATCTGTCACACTCTGGTGACCTGTATATATATATATATATATATATATATATATATATATATATATATATGATGATTTCTTTTTTTAATCTTAATTGTGACTTTTTTTTTCTAAATGTCTTATCTATACTATACTATCTATGCTATACTTCTACTTAAGTACAAAATGGGAGTCTCCTGGGTTTTGGAGGTTTTCTTGCCAAGGAGCGTCTAAGGACATGGGATGCTGGGCCATTATCTATTTCTGTGATTATTTTTTTTTCTAACCAACTTTGTTAAAGAGCCTGATTGTTCACTTTCCCCTGTAAACCACTTTGAATAAAATTATCTGCCAAATAAATAAATAAATATCGATGTTGTAACATTTTCATACAATTGTCTTTTTACACTGCAAATATCTAAATCTTACAATGTGCATTTTTTTGTCATTTCTCATCCAAATATCTCATCACACTTTAAATAAGACATACTTGCCTATTGAGGTCCGGAAGTCACATGACTTTTAGTTGTCAGGACGCCATGTTGGCAGCATACATGACGACAGCAGTGGAACGGTTATCATTATGGCAGTAAACATCTTCGCACCATCTGAGTGCACATCTCACTTCAGTTCGCATGAAATTCAGATTTATGTGCAGAAATTGGACAAATTAAATATAATGGACCTGTATAATGCCCCTGCGGGGGTGCTTTCTCCTCCTCAGCTGAAGAAGACATCCCTGATTTGCGGTATGCTAATATCTACAGCTACCTGATCAGTGTAAGTGTTAAATTCTTACAGTTTAATAGGAAGTGTTTGTTTATTAGCTGTGCTAGCTACATCTGACAGCAGTGCAGACGACACCACTTTGTAACCATGGATACAAGGGCTCCTGGAGTTTGTTTCCATGTTGAAGATTCCTATGTCGGTGGTGACACCGACTATGTCATACAACAACGCAACACAACACAACACCCACCAAACCTTTTAAATGTGAAATAACCGTAGCACCTTTCATATCAGCTCATCGTTTGTCTGCCGTGTCCCTGACTCCCACAAGTATTTGCACTGTAACTACATATTCCCAAACTTAGTTGCATGTTTGTATTTTTGTGATGTCTCTGCTACCAATGCCTGACAATCTGCCAACGCCATTACTGTGACTACGTTGACTTTTTTCTGGTCACATGACCAGCGTGTGACGTCAGCTGCAGGAGCTCAATACATGAACTTTTCAGTCAGATTTTTAGACAATAGATCTACTACAAAATGTGGTTTGATAAATCTTTCATGGGCAATTATTATTATTATTATTGTTATCATTGTTATTATTATTTTTGCTAAATTCATGATTTCTTTCTTTTCTTTTGCTTAATCCAAGTTAAATGGTAAATGGACTGCACTTATATAGCGCTTTTCCATCTTCGTGGTGCTCAAAGTGCTTTATATTAGCCTCACATTCACCCATTCACACACACACTCATACTACACCAGTAGGTTTCTAAGGTCTAAGGTCAGTCCTACTAAGGGCCTAAGTCAGGGTTCAGTGTCTTGCCCATGGACACTTCGACATGTGGACAGCCAGAGCTGGGACGCGAACCGCCAACCTCTCGGACCCACTCTACCAACTGTGCAGGACAGTGAAACACTATATGACAGAATCACTTGCAGATTGTCATCTTCATTGACACCACAGCAGTCAAATAAAGACATACACATTTCATTTGTTCTTCATTATTTCCTGCAAATATCAGTTAATGTTCCAATAGTTTACTTAACTATCATTCACCTGTGACCATGTACCCTCCTCCAACTTGTGGTCCAGTTTCTACATATGCCCTCCTCTTCAACTATTGCATTTCTTTCTTTTTGTTTCAACATATGAATATTTATAAATATATTTTACTGGTAACTGAGTACATACAGAAGACATTCAAATGAACAGTTGCATGTTCAAACTTTCCATATGAGCGCATTTAAATGTTGATTTCTCATAGGGAACAGCCCTCTGTTTCCCTGTTGCCATGGTGACTCATGGAATCTGGGCAGGGTGTTCGAGTCAACAAAAATGGTAACCCCCCACCTGCACAAGAATGCCCCTTTGTGAGTGATGATACTGGAAAATCTCGACTGTCACTGACATGCAGACAGAAAAGCTCTGCAGAGAGTGATAAACATCGCCCAGAAGATGACTGGCTGCTCTCTGCCCCCACTGGACGACACTGCCAACTCCTGTTACTTCAGCAGACCTGCTAACATTGTTAAAGCTGTCATTCCATTATTTCATTAATATTATTGTTCTCCATTGCTATTGAATACATTGTGTGTTGGTTCTTTTTTTTTTTTTTTTTTTTAAATGTCCGGATTGAACAAAAACAGCCTGTACATGATCTTGTTGTAAGTAGAATGATTTATGCAAAAACTAAAACTAACTATTTATTCATTCAATTCAAGTGGTGAGTGGGTGTCCACCGTCACCTACAGTTGTGGGTAATTGAAAAATATTTTTTATGATATTGGGGTTCTGGTCAGTTGGGTCATTTGAGACCTGGCAAATACACTTTATTAACTGAATTTCTGTGAAGGTGTCATACAACGTTGTCAGGATCTTACAGTATGGAGAGAGCAAGAGAGAAAATAAAGTTGGGAGAGTGCAAGCTCTGGAATAGGGATATTAACAGATGACCGTTTGACCGATGGTTGACTGCATCACGCAAACAAACAAAAAGAAACCTGTCTGCATCAGTCATTCCACTGCACAAACTCTTTAGCATTGTAGTGTAGGTTATAAAGAGGAAGCTTTAAAAATGATGACTTTTAACATTAGCAAAACAAGATGGAATTTATTAATAGCAAACTTAGAGCTCAATTAATCTATGTGGTACGACCATTTCACACCAGTTTAGATGTGTATCGAGAATAGTTCAAAGCGTAAAAAAAACACAAAGTTTTAGATGCTGCATTAGCATTGCTAACTTTTGAAAGATGAAGCAGGACAAAAATATTTTCTCAACATTTTAACTTTAAGCAATGACATGGAATTTTAACACAAATAAATGCAGATATGTGAGTAAGGTCATGCGATGTTCAGATATGCGAGTAAGGTCATGTGATTTTCATTAAGAATATTGACTACTTTTAAAAAATGCGAGTTGAGAAGTGGGTTGGGTCCGCCCTTTTCCAATATATTTCTTGCAGTCCAAGTTGCAGGCAGGCTAGTTTAAAAAAAAAACGTGTGGTTGCGGGTCATTTATACATCGCCTTGCGCATCACTGATACATATAGTATCAGATATGAAACTCTATTTTTAGACTAACTTCTAAAGTTCTAAACAACATCACAGTTATGTGGTAGTAAGTAGAAAGTCCCTAGTTGATTGCTGAGTGCAGAGTTCGACGCTCTGGAAATGCAGGACTTTGTTGCATTCTTTTTTAAAAACAACAACCTGTTAGTAGACTAAGATTGGCTGTTGCATACAGCTTCATTTACATTTCAAATGAAATACTGGACTATGTTTTTTTTAAAAATGCGATGAAGTCATGAATTTCCAGAGCATCTACCTCTGCACTCAGCAATTCACTATTCCTCCTAAAGGTGTCTTATGAATACAGAGGTCCATGTCTGTAGACCAGTAACTGTGGACACACCCTCTGAGGACATGAAGACCTGAGGACACTTGGGTTTGCCATTAGGGACACTACTTACTACCAAATAAGTGTGATGTTGTTTAGAACTTTAGAAGAGGTCTAAAAATAGCGTTTGGTATCGGTGAAAAATACATGCCCTAATCACTTTCATGCTCAAAGTTGGCTCAAAATGGCAAAACTGAAATTTCTCAGAACTGAATGGTGTGATTTTGATGTCAACTATATGCAAGTATTCTCTATCATCTAAAAAATTTGTTAAACTGATTTTTACTCCAGATAATCCCTTTAAGATTCATCAGTCCGAAGCGTGTCAAAAACACAAGACTCATTTAAAATAGTTTCATGTTATGTGCACAAATGTTTCTGCATGTTTGTCGTGTTCCCTCCCAATGCTGTTATCTCCATTTTGTAATGAGTGCAAGTCGCCTGGTTGCCATCTGTTTTGGTCAAATGAAACCACACTTTGGATTGTTTAAACCTGGTCGGCGCCATTATTGTTTATGATTGCAACGCATGTGCAAAACTGGGGTAACTTGCAACAGGTAATTAGTTGTGCTTGCTGGAATTGAGCTTACGTAAGTTTGTAAGTCACATGACAAAATTTGTGCTGGCTGATATCAATGAGAGAATTGTTAGATAAACTGCCAAATGATTCTATAGAATTGATAAACACAGAACCGGTCCTCAACAGGAACCGGTTCTCGATTGCCATGCCTAGTTATGACACTAACTCTTTCCACGAGATTCTACATTCTTAAATTTCATATGACTATTCAGTGTTTGCCCTTTGTGGGCATGTTTGACACTTTCGTATTTCGTACATTGTGAACCAATGATATAAGATCTGTCACAGAATCAGCACTGGTTGGTTTTCTCTGCAGTGTGGGTCTGTTGGTGCTTCCTATAGGAGGTGGGTGACCAGAGTATCTTTGTGCATTTCTGACATGGGTACATCAACTTCTTGTGGTGAACACGGCGGTGAGAATAGAATGTAGAAAAGGATCTGAAAGTACTTCCACACTGATAACACTCATATGGTCTTTCCCCAGTGTGGACACGTTGGTGATCTTTAAACCCATTCATTTGGGTGAAACTCTTCCCACACTGGTCATACTTCAATGGTTTTTCTCCAGTGTGGATGCGTTGGTGTTGTTTTAAGTTACCCATTACGGAGAAACTCTTCCCACACTGGTCACATTCATATGTTTTTTTTTTCCAGTATGGACAAGCTGGTGTCTTTTTAACTTCCAAGCCAAAGTGAAAATCTTCCCACATTGGTCACACTTATAAGGATTTTTTCCAGTGTGGATGAACTTGTGGGCTTTTAGGTTATCTGCTCTAGTGAAAGTCTTTCCACACTGGTCACATTTATTTGGTTTTTCACCAGTGTGAATGCGTTGGTGAACTTTTAGATTGTCTGATCTCGGGAAAGTCTTTCCACACTGGTCACATGAATATGCTTTTTCTCCGGATATGTTGGTGGAGTTTTAGCTTAACAGGAAGTTCGGTAACGCTCCTCTAACGTATTTCCTCTGGCCGGGCGACTGAGCGGGAAAAACTTTACTCAGCTCTTTCAAAAGTTCCTCAACTATTAGAACCAGAACCAAAACTTTCCCAGTTAAACACGTCTGAATTTTATTTATTACGCCAACCAGTGGATTCTTTGTTTTTTTTTTTTTTTTTTTTTAAAGCAAATGAGAAATGCCTTTAAACAGAGACGACAACGCTGACGTGAAAGCTAATGCTAGTAGCGCACTTTTGCTACACAACTATGCTGAGATGGAAACCTCGAGAACTGGACCGGATAAAAGGCAACTGGAGGATTCTCCCATGAACACTCCTGTCAAAGCGAACCGGATGGAAAAAAGAGTCAAACCGAATCAAGAAGTGTCTTTGGAGTGTATAATGGCAGCTATCAACCTCCTCAGCTCCCGCTTCGACAAACAAGTGGTTTGGAAGATGTCAAAACAAAAATGAAGGAAAACAGCACCATGATCTGCAGTTTGGCTAAAACGATAGAATTTACCACGGCAGAGGTGAAGGAATGCAAAAACAAAGTTGCCACTCTGGAAACGAAAATAGCTGATTTGGAGAAAGAAAACCAAAAACTGAAGCTGTCAGTCACTCATCAACAAGCTCACAGCAGACGCTGGAACTTAAGAATCAAGGTGATGAATTAAAAGGTAGATGAAAACATTCGGGAGGACGTCATCTGTCTGCTGAAGCAGGTGATGCCGCAGCGGGCGCAAGACATGGAGGACATCGTGGACGTGGTGCACCGAGTTGGGAGGAAGAGGAGGAGAAGAGAACGCGGCCAGTCATCATCCGGTTTGTGTAGAGGCAACACTGAGACACCATCTGGAGGCTAAACAAGGACGCACCTGCCTGCAAGGAAGCCGGGGATTTCTTCACTGAAGATTTAACGAAGGCAGTTAAATGCGCCAGAGAGGAGAAGTGGCCACTTATCGCTGAAGCCAGGAAAATGGGAAAGAAAGCTTATTTTCGTGGATCATTTGCATATATAGACGGCAAAAGAGTTTAACCCTAATACCATAACAAATTATTGTAAAGGGCAAGTAATAATTAATTCAGAGGAACTGTTTTGATGTTCAGAGTTAAGAGCACCCATGTCGAGAGGACTATATTTGTTTCGGATTCATTTCGTAGTTCCTTGGTTTCTGTTTTACTTTTTACAATTACATGTTTATTCTAAGGTCTAATTTATCTTTTATTGTCAGAGGCTTAAAAGATAGTGTAAAACGCAAAGCTACTTTTCTTTTCTGCAAAGGATTTAAAGTACAGGTCACTTATTTACAAGAAACACATTCCTGTGTGGAGGATGAACCTTTCTGGAAGAACCAGTGGGGGGAGAAAATTTACTTTTCTCATGGGACCAATTGCTCCGGGGGTGTGGCTATTTGTTTTCAAAGACTAAATGGAGAGGCTGTAATTAGCAAATGTGATGAGGAGGGTCACTGGCTTATACTTATTATTAATATAGAAAGAGAACTAATTATTTTGGTTAACATATATGGATATAACAATCCACAACAGAACAAAACCTTACTGAGCCAAATAACGGAAATAATTTCTGACTTTAAAGCTTCTTATAATATTGCTTTCACAATAGTAGGAGGGGACCAATCATAATAAATGTTATTGGAAATTTAATTCAGATTTACTTTTTATAGAAGATTTTGTTAAAGATGTTAAAGACACCTTAATGGACTTTCAAAATGATGTGGAACTAAATTCCTACAGCAAAAAATGGGAATTTTTCTTCGTGAAAAAGAACAAAATTTAGTACAAAGCATTAATATGCTATGTAAAAAAATAAATCTTACTGTAGAAGAAAAAGCACTATTTTTAAACTTACAAACTACAAACCTTGATGAGCTTTTCATTCAACTGGCACATGGAGCTTACGTCAGATCCAGGGCAAAGTGGATAGAGCAAGGAGAGAAGAATTCATCCTATTTCTTTCGATTAGAAAAAAGAAGACAGGAATATAATAAATTAGATACTTTATTTATCAATGACAGTGAATGCTATGATGCTAAAATTATGTCCGAAAAAACTTTAAAATTTTATTCTCGTGTGTTTTCTTCCAGTAATTCAAAGGAATCACCTGAACTCAATACATTTTTTAGGAACATAAAGCCATTTATTCCCAAATTTAAAGAAGATTTTAAATTGATATGCGATGCTGAAATACAAATTAAAGAACGAGATGCAGCCATCAATCAATTAACTCTCGGGAAAGCCTCTGGACAAGATGGTTGAACTTCAAATTTCTATAAATTGTTTTGGAATGACATAAAACACCTAATATTTGAAGTTTTTAAAGAATGTACTGACAGCAACAATCTGACAACAACAATGAAACAAGGTGTCATTACACTCTTGCCCAAACCCGGAAAAGATAAAAGATATCTAGATAATCTAAGACCAATATCCCTACTAAACGTAGACTATAAAATTTTTACTCATATAATGGCCAATAGATTAAAAAGAGGAATAGATGAAATAGTTAGTGAAACCCAATCAGGATTTATAAAGGGTAGGACAATACACAATAACATTAGGTTAACATTAGATTTGTTAGATTATAATTACTTAATTGACGATGGTTTAATTTTATTTCTTGATTTTTATAAAGCCTTTGACCAAGTAGAACACTCTTTTATGTGGAAAACATTAGAACACTTTGGCTTTGGGCAGAAATTTATTAACTTGATCAATATGATGTATACCGACATAAGCAGCTCAGTGTCATTACTGGAGTCATTACTCAGTTGGCAGATGATGCAACATTGTTCCTAAAAAATGCAAACCAAATTCCTACTGCAATCAAGAAAATAGAAACATTCTCAAAGGCATCAGGACTACAACTAAAGCTTAAAAAATGTGAAATTATGATGATTAAGGAACATCATCTCTCTGTTATACATGGAATCCCTGTCAAAAGTGAAAGTGAAATACTTAGGTATATTATTATCAAAAAACTGGAGAAATAGAGAAGCTTTAAATATTTAAAACAATATTGCAAAAATTCATCCCATGGTTACAACGAGATCTATAAATTTTTGGTAGAATTCTAATTACGATAAGTGAAGCTTTATCAAGATTTATCTACCCGGAGTTTTCCCTTTCTATCCCTGCTCCCTTAATTAAACTAATTAACACAACTATTTTTTATTTCACATGGAGAAATAAACATCATTACATTAGGAAAAATGACTCTGTTAAAGCTATTGTAGATGGTGGTTTAAATATTATAGACTTTGAAGCTATGAATGGTCCAATTAAATTAAAATGGCTACAAATGGTTTCATATTCCTATGAAGATCTTTGCTGTTTGTGGTGGTATTGAATATTTATTAGCCTGTGATTTCTCAATTGCCAGATTGCCCCTAAAATTATCCAAATTTCATCAATAAGCTCTCTTGAATTGGAAAATAGCTTACAAGCACAATTTTACTCCACATAACACACCCATTTGGAACAATCCATGTATATTGTCCAAAAGGAAGT
This sequence comes from Siphamia tubifer, assembly GCA_020466265.1. Lineage (NCBI taxonomy): Eukaryota > Metazoa > Chordata > Actinopteri > Kurtiformes > Apogonidae > Siphamia > Siphamia tubifer. The sequence goes on along the minus strand of CM035798.1, from coordinate 11,338,044 downwards.
CCATATATTATGATGATTGGGTAAAAAAAAAGGAATTTGGTCTATTACACACTTAACGGATTATAATGGAAATATTCTAAATTATTTAAGTTTCAAGGAGATATATAAATGATAATAATATATATATATATATATATATATATATATATATATATATATATAAATGATATATAAATGTAAATAATACATTGAATCAATACAACCAGGTCATTAAAGCTATTCCACAGGAGTTTATAAATACTGTGAGAGGATTATTAATGTATGATTCAATAGAGCCAACATTTCCTTTACTAAAATAAGTTACATTATTAAAGAGATTCCAATTTAAATACAAAGGACTAAATATTTTAAACTTCCAATTTCTCCAAAAGTAAAAGAAACACACTTTAAAATTTTGAATGACATTTATCCCTGCAATGAATTTTTGAGGATACGTTTTAATTTAAATTTGAACCTCTGCACATTCTGCGAAAAACACATGGAAACAGTGGAACATTTATTTTATGAATTTTATGAATTCTTTTCATTTATGGACTTCCTTTCGATGCTGGACATCTACATTTGACAGTGAGATGCCACATTTGAGTTTCACTGACATCAAATTTGTTTTGTCATTCAAAGATTCAAAAAGAGAAAATTTTTACAACAGACATATTTTACTAATTAAGCAATTCATTCACAAATGTACATTTATGAAGGTCAAACCTGTATTCCCTGCCTATTTAAATTAATTTGAATTATTTTAAAAAAAATTATACCATATCAAAAGCAAAACAGCTACAAGCCTTATTCAATTTTTACAGCCAGTGCCTTAATACTCTACTTTCTTTTTACTATTTATGTATATATATATATATATATATATATATATATATATATATATATATATATTTTTTTTTTTTTTTATTATTTTTTTTTTTTTTATTTTTTTATTTTTTTTATTTTTTTTTATTTTTTTTTATTTATTTATTTTTTTAAGTTTTATTTGCCTCCTTACTGTTGTGTACTTGTGTTAACCTACTTTATACAGTTCAAACATTTTCAATCCTGTAGGAAAAGATTTTCTGCTTTCAACCTATAATTTTTTTGAAAATGTTTGTTTGTTGTGTCGCTGCCATGATAACTGACTGAAATTGCGCGTGCGCAGTGTAAATGGAGTAGCGACACAGGTAGTCACAGCCAGGTTTCTGTGTTTTTCGTGACAAAACGGAGCAATTCTCCGACATCTGTAGCTCGACTTGCTCTGTTTTGTGGACGATATAGTATGGTTTGTCAGGAGCTTCGATGATGTTATCTTTCACACGGTGCAACTTGTTAACTCTATTCGGGCAGTGCGGCCCGTTTGCCCCGCTAGCTGCTGGTTTGCTTAGCCTCAAAGGGCTCCACCATCGAACGAGTCCCCACTTCGTAGATATTTAGAATTGAAAGCGACAGCTTCGGCTCCGACTTCGCTTTTGAATCCCCGCACCCAGACCCTTCAGTGGAAAAACTTCCAAATAAACAGTTTTTTCTAGGCGTTTTCTGTCTGGTGTGCTCACAAGCGCACTTGTTCGGGATCAGCAAGTGAATCCAGATTCATATCTGACACAACAGGCTCGATTCCCCGACATCAGCAGCTCCAACTGCTATGTTTTGTGGACGAAAGGTGTGTGGTTTGTCATAAAGGTAGCTTTGGCCGCTCTAACGGGCTTCTTCTTTAGCCTGGTTAGCAGGCCCGCTCTGCCTCCTCGATCAGACCGACGAGGCAGAGCGTCTCCGTCGCCTCTCAGTCCCGCCAACAATCCACGGACAGCCCGATGCACTCGCGATATCTGACGGTAAGTTATGAAAATTACTGATTTTACTGAGGTCATGTTATTTATAAAGTAATTGTGTAGAAAGGGGCTTTGGTTTGTGTTTAGTACAAGTATTTAGTGATGGTAAAATGAGGCTCCGTGAATGTGTCCAGTCTCTGTGGCCAAATCCTGATCACAAACATGTCCAAAAAACCACAGCCGCTGCTAAGGTTTTGGAGGCCACCTATTTGCAGACGTGTGACATGCATTGTGAAATCCAGATTAACCTATATAATTCAGATCTACATCAAATCCATTTGCAGTGTAACCTAACCTAGGTTGCTGATGTTAGCTATAAGCAAGATCAATGAATGTTATGTGAGCAAAACAATTATACCTATAACACGGACATACCAGCAAGCAGGGGCGATTCTAGCATCTGACCTTTAGGGGTGCTCAGCCCCCAGTGCTGACAGTGGCACCTGTCTTGAATGAAATTTAAATCAATTTCTAATTTTCAATTTTTTCCCCCTCTAATCGACCAATAAACTATTATCTACCAATCCACAAGCACTGAAATTAAGATTTAGCTTAAAAACTAACAAGTTCCATGTCAATATGTAGACTTACTGCATGAGAAAATTTGTTTCTGGGTGTTGATGTTCTGGTGAAGTGTGGTGGTGATGATAAGGTGGCAAGAAAAAAAATTACCCATAGGACCACAAGGCTCTTTGTCATTAGCTGCTACTGTGTTAGCTCACTGCAAGTCAACTTCTGGACTACTCACACAAATGGAACAATACTCAAATTTACCATTTCATTTCTGCATTATTTAATAGTGACAATCACCTTTTTTATCTAAGAGACCTTCCTTTAATGATAAGACACAATCACATACATCTGACATTCAGCAAGAAATGTAATAAAGCCAGGATTGACACAAAGCCTCTGCCAATCAATCAATCAACAGAAAAATACTGGTCCAGTTCCAACAAAAATCTCCCTTTTTGCCAGACATTGTCAAGATCTGGGACGTAGCCCAGAGGGGGGTCTGGGGGAGAAAAAAATTTACTTCTTAGATGCAATTTCCTGTATTCGAGTGCATTTTAAGGTGACCTGTTTCACAAATCCTAACCCCATGACATAGATATAAAACGCTATATAGTATGTCAGTATGTTAGCATGCTCAGGTGCCACAGCTGCCATCTTGCTACAGGGTCCCTATGTTTCTCACACTATCAGGGAAGATGTTGCCAATATATGATCAGGCAACCAGCGTTACCCCCACAAAAAGATCCGGGGCTTTTGGCGTGAGGTCCGGGGTTTAAGTCCCCTCTCTCCGCCGATGGTGAGGAACCAGGGGGTGCTGAGCAGAATTTTTCTAAAAATAGCCTAAACTCGCCCCAGCCAGCAAGGGTTGCATGGGCATCATCTTGCTGTCTTCTCTTGATTCATTTCTCAGCTCCAGAATTATACTGTTGTTTATTTGCCATAATTAAAATCAGTCAATATTTGTAATGCAGGTGACTAATTATGAGAAATTCAGTTTTGCTAAAGTTGACACAGAGCGGACTAAGGAACAATGTAACCTGGACTGTACCATTTCTGTGAAGGGGCTGTTTATAATTAGGGAAAACATTTTAATTTGCACAATTTGAGTAATAGAGTTCACTATTTTTTTGTTTTTGTTCTTAAATGTAATAAAATACCATGACATATTTTAAGCAATTTTAATTTTGGGGGGCCTCCGCCAGGTAATTCGCGCTCTGTGTATGCAGCGTATGCTGAGTGACAGTCCTGCATTGAACAGCTGATTTAAGAAAACTGACGTGCTGGTCGTCGCAGTGTTCAGCACTCGTGCCTCACAGCAAGAAGGACCCTAGTTCTAATCCCACACCAGACCATTCTGTGTGGAGTTTGTATGTTCTCCCTGTGTCTGTGAGGCTTTTCTCTGGGTACTCCGGTTTCCTTTCACCATCCAAAGACATGCACTGATAGGTTAATCTAAATTTCCCATAGGTGTGAATGTGAGAGTGATTGTTTGTCTATATATGTTCAGCCCTGCGATGAACTGGCAACTCATACAGAGTGTACCCTGCCTTTGCCCATTGTAGCTGGATTAGACCCCGTGACCCTCGTGAGGATAAAATGGGTTCAGATGATGAGAAAAGACATGTGCTAGTATTATGTCAACATAATCATTTGAGGGTTTGTAAAGCTAGATGAAAAACATTCTGATAATGTTAAGGCTGGATATCATAGTCATGCACAGTAGATGCTAGGTGGTGCTCGAGCACTTGCCTCTTTATCAATGAAAGTGCCCTTTTGAAACTTCTGGGTTGTTGAGTTTGTTTTAATGATGATTGTGATTATTATTAACACTTTAG